>APFE031622259.1:0-46247 GCA_000404065.3 Pinus taeda
TCTCTTCTCCACCCTCTTGCAACCACTCCAACAAATGATGCAATCACATATATGGCCTCTTGGTCTTGTTAATAAAATAAAATATTATAATTGGACTTTGTATTATTCATGAGAATGTAGAAGGATTGGTTTTGGAATAGAATTAAGGGCTTCTTGCCAATACACACATGAAACCATTTTTTTTTAAATTCAAGGAATATAAAGATTATGTTACGGTTTGGTTTGGATCCACGAATATAGGATCAAAAGATCCTTTTAGGGAAAAATTAAACAACTATAAAAATCTTCCTAAATTAAACAAATTACATGGCAATTTCAAACAAATCCTATCCCAAAAAGCCACTCATTGAGGAACCAATTACTATGATGAATTTTTTTACCTCTCGATCAATGAGAATTACAGATGTCACTGCATTAGAAAGGTAATGGAGTTGTATATTCCTTCAGGTTGAATCTTGTAAATTAGGGAGTTGGTGTTGAGAAAATAATTGTTGTTGATGTCAAATGATGATCAACTAAATATGAGAGTCACAAAGGTTGAAATATCTCTTCAACCCCTTTCCAACAAGCTATTGCATGCCCTATAAATCCTCTCCATTGAGGAAAATTATTTTTTAAGACAAAAACTACTTGCCTTGTCCCTTGTCCAAGTCAGTGCTGTCTAGGAGAAGTCAACCTTGTCTTGGTTGACTTGTTCAGTATAAATAAGAGGATCTTCCCCTCCATTCATCCACCCAACTCGGTTAAGAAGAACAGAAGAATGATTCAGCCTAAGGAAGCAGTGAAGAAGGTTCATATCTCATGAACTTAGAGGCAATTTGAAGGCAAATTTTCTTGGCCTTTTATCTCTGATCTTGGATAAAGGTTATTGGTGGGTTTTATAATTAGGTTTTGAGACATTTTGGAAGCTATATTTTTAGCCTCTTTTGCTGCATCTTGTGAAGCATAATTTGTGTTGAAATTTGGGCAGATTTGGAATGAATTTCCCAAAAAGGAAACCCAACTACCCATCAAAAGCCCACCTTGCCCCACAAGAAGAAATTAAATTTAGTGAAGGAAAATATTATTATTTGTTGAAGCACAAATTGGATAAGAAATCATAAAGGAAAAATATTATTAAAATGTTTGGGGAAATCTTATTGTTATTATTAATATGGAAAATCATATGTGGGAAAAAAATTATTAAAGTGGAAAATATTTAATAATACTTTGATAAAAAAATCAAATTTATATAATTCTTCCTTCGAATTGGAAAGTTGGCCTCAAGAAGTGTTACATCAAATGAATCTCCATTGAATTATATATAAAGATAATATTTGTGACTTCCTTGATATAGATAAAAAAGGGTTGGCATCCTTATACATTGTGGATCACATGGTTTATATTACTCTGAGGCTCACATTCTTTATTGGTTCATTGAATTTCTTCAAAGATCATTATTTTCATGACTCAATATTTATCCCTATGGCATTTCTTAATTATACAATGACATCGCATGATTGTGTCATCACGTGAATATTCAATGGCATCACATGATTGAAGCATCACTTTTCTCTAAGGTGGAATTGCTGTATCATATCATGGCTCGCACAATGACTCTCGTTCTTACATAATCTAAATTGATATTGAATCACACTTTTCATCGTCACACACTCTATTTTTGTATGGCTTCCTCGCTTCACCTAACTCACATTTATATTTCTCACATTGGTTCAATACGATTCGCTTCATTTGATTTATTACAATCGAAATGCATCATCGCAATAACTATAATTAAAGTGAATTGAATATATATATATATATAGATATATGAATTCTATGTAACTATATTATATTCCTTGTGGCTCACACTTCAAATTACAATGGCTCTTATTATTTTTTATGACTCATATTATTTTATGGTTCTCATTCTTTGTACAATCTCTATGATGACAAATATCTTTCTAATGTATTTTTGTTAAGAAGGAAATGACCTTATTATGAGATGTGCAATGACCTTATGTGAGAATTTCATAACCTCTGCAATATGAAATCCTATTCTCTATTTTGACCTCTGTAATGCGAAGTAACCCCAATATCTGTGAAGCGAATGACAATGCTCTTGACGTAGAAATAATGTTGACATGACAATAACTGTGATATGATGGTGACCTCATATGCTAATAACTATGAGACATGCCCTTTTTCATATGATAGTGACAAAGTTACATGATAACAATAACCTTGTTTGCAGAAACAATGTTACTTGAGTTGGCATGATAGTGAAATGATACTTGATGGCATTTATTCTATTGTCATTGACCTTGATGACCTTGATGGAGAGAACTTGTTGATTTATGAGATTGGAAATGCATCTATGATGTATGATGATCCTCATAACAGGGTCCTATGATACAAAATTTACCTAATACGATAGATTATGATAGTAACCATTGTTGATGACTAACAATGACTTTGTTGGATTGACAGTAACATAGATATGTCAACACCCTATATGACAATGATATTGACAGTAACAAAAACCTTGACATGGCAGTGGAATGATTTGGTATCAATGTATTCATAATAGTGATTGATGGCAATATATGATAGTGATATGACAACAACTCTCTTGGACTTGTTTCATCCAGTTCACAAACAAAGTTCTGAACTTACTTGGGTTGGCCCTAGGAGGTCTGTTATGATAGATGTATCCTCTATGGATGTACTTCATATCTTAGCTAAATTTTGATGAATATCTAACAAAAGAAGAATTTGGTTGGGTTTTCCAAGATTTTGGGGTTTTGCCTTGGTCTCTGAACTAAATCCCAATGTCTCTATTGTGTATGCTTTTCTTCTACTGTTCTTTATTGTTTCACTGCATTTTTGATGTTTATTTTTCTTTATACGGAATTGTTAATGATGATATGATATGGGGTGATTGTTATATGGAAAAAAGTACTGTAAATGATGAAAATTTCATAAATGCAATTATCTACAACAAAGAACAATCTAGCCCTAAAAAAATTAACAATTGAGGCTCCTCTTGGAGAAAATTTGGCCTCTTTTTTCCTATGCAAATATCAACCTTCCAAGATAAATTTGGGATTGTGGATAGAGTTCATCTCCCCCCTTCCGTGACATTTCAATCATGTGTAAATTCAGTCCTAAAGTGAGACAAAATTCAACCCCCTATGTAAAATTTAGGCCTATGGAACTTGACCCCTCCTGTAAAAAATTTAGACTTGTGTCGAGGGGAAAACACGATCCTGTACTGGCACAAATTCATGCTTGTAGATGTTTGGTCTTAATATTTAATCTGATCTGTGCTGAAGCAAAATTGGAAACCTTTATGAGAAGAATTGAATACATTTTGAAGCATTTTTGAAGACCTTTTGAAGCAATTTTGAAGTTTCTTTGAGCATAATTGGATTCATACTTGGGGCAGATCTTGAATACCTTTTGGAGTAGCCTTTGAAGCATCCTTTGAAGTAATTTTGGAACAAACTTTAAGGAATTTTGGATCAACCTCTAGAAATGATGGAGCATTTTAGAATACTTTTGAAGCATTCTTGAAGCCTTTTGAAGCAAACTTTGGAAATCCATTTTAAAGCAGCCTTGAAGCTACTTGGAGACATCTTGAAGCATAAATTTGAAACTATTATAATTTTGAAGTCTATTTGAAGCATTTGGAAAGGTTGGAGCCAGAGAGGATTAATGTCCTCATATAGATAAAGTTGGTGCCTAAATTAGCTTGAGAGGATTGGTGTCCTCATTCAAGGTTGGAGCCTTGTAAAATTGATGTATTTGTAATGGTTTGAGCCAAAATTTGAGAATTACTGTCTGCATCGTTTGAACTATATTAATATAAAATATTTTTATTTTATTTCTTGTGTTTTGGTATATCTTGTGCTTCCTGTAATAAGATTTTTTCACTGACATAATATAACAATTGAAAGAAATATTGATTCACCCTTGTTTGTTAATATTTCCAACAGTTGGTACCTCCTTTCAGTAGGTGCTGGTAAACTTGGGGGTTGTTCCCTCCTTCAAGTTGGTACTTGTAAACATTAAAATTATTTAAGATAAGTTTTGTGCATAAATTGATGTTTTGTTGATAAGTATTATTTGAATGTTGTCTTTGAAGTTTTAAGAATTGTTAAAAGTGTCCAATACTAATTCACCCCCCATAGTATTGGTAATATTTCCAACATATGTGTTTATATAAACTAGCGATGAAATAATATAAATCTATATAGAGGAATAAGTGAATGGTAGTGAATAATAATAGATCACTAATATTTTGTATTGTTTAACCTTCAAATTATTAATACAAGAGTGATCAAGTTGATGTTCTGAGACAAATTTGTTCTTGCGTGATTAGTCCTTAGTATGCTAGTTCTTTCGCTATGTGAAGCCATTTGGGAAGGCCCCTCAATTCAATAAATGTTGTTATTCAATTATTTTGCATTATATTTGAGAAGTGTAATTTGTTTGCAATTTGTTTCTTTGAATTTGATAAGAACCATATGTTTTGGGTAACTATTAGATCAATCACTTTATTTCATTTGCTTATGGTAACCTGTACTTTGTGTAATTTTGTGAAAAATTCTTTGCAGAGAGTAAGTCTCCATTGAAGGTTGAATGAAAAGTCATACTCCACATTGCATTATATGAGCACTTGAATCTGACACAAGTGAAATATTGTAACCTGTGCTATTAAAGTGACTCTATATTTGACAATCCAATGTGTTGTAGCATAGAACCATTTTTGAGTTTTTAGTGTGTGTTAGTTTAATTTTTGATAATATTATGCTTGGGAGTTTTATTTATACAAAAAAATGTTGGAAAATTTTAAATTTTGGTGTGCTTTATCACTTTTTCATAAAACATAAAGAATAATCAAATTTATGTGTTAAATTGTTAGTGGACGCAGATCAATGACCATAAATCATTTTGATTCACCCAATTTACATGATGGTTAGTGATGAAGGGGAGGGGGTATTTTAAATGGAACTTGAGTGATATACAATTGAGGTTACATGACAAAGGGATAGTTATTTCAAGGCCCCCATCCCTAATCTATCAAAAATCCCACCTAACCCACTAAAACAACTTTGGTGGCATGATGTGACAATAAAAATAAAGAGTGGAATCAACAATAGATATGGTAGGATGAAAACACATATGTGTTAAATTTATAGAGTATGTGACAGATAGGTGTCAATATATGTGGGATCCATATAGGCACGATGTCATCATTGTTGATATGGTAAAAAATTTCCACGTGTCTTCATCTAATAGAACGATACCATGAGCATTTCCATGAGGAATCTGAGAGAATAGAGAAGGTTTCTAAAGGTGTCTTCCGCGCCACTCCCCAACCCAACAACCTAAGCATCAATGGAGAACATAGAATGTGAGATCGATGCCTCCATAGAAGATTTGAAGATGCCCTTGTAGACTTGGTCAAAAAATTTCCCTTTCAATTTCACCATGAACTAGAGCGTGAGTTCCCAGTAGTTGAATGGACCCTTCTTTAGCCCGGGATCATTAGTCCCTTCCTGGATCGAAGTATTTTCTATAGATCTGACCAAGACCTATCATATTCAGCCACTCAGGAGGTAGATTAGCCCACATATCGGCTAGATCCGGCAACCTATTCACGATTTGGCTTCACCCTCTATCAAATGATGGATCAAAGGTATATCACAAGGGGGGGCCTCTTGGAATATTTGGGTAGCGTAGGCTGAATCTTGGAAAACCCTCATTCATATGAGCTCCACACCATATGAAATTACTATGATCATGCAACAATCAAGCTGAGGGCCCCTAAAGATTGGTTTACTCTAGCAAAACCACATTCTAAGATATTCAAGGAACTTTGAACCTGATCTACCTCATCCTATCACAGACCTCAGATCCATAGTGGCAGATGAATGTGGAACTAATGTGTGATTTCCCACGTTTTGATACTGAAACTGTGGCGGAAGAACCCATTGCAGACAAATCCTTATTTCTTATCAGTACTCTTGATCCATGGTATGGAGATATTATTGTTTATCTCCAAACCCAATCTTTTCGGCCTAAAATCTCATAATCCAGTGACGGAAATACGTTTCCAATCCCAACAATACAATATTATTGGAGATACACTCTATCCTCGTGGGGCAGATTCTGTTTTCCGACGTTGTCTAACTCATGAAGAAGTTGAAAAGGTTCTGAATGACTGTTACTCTAAAGCATGTGGCGGCCATATGTCTAGGTATGCCAAAACCCAAAAGATATTGTGCGTTGGTTATTTCCGGCCATCCTTATTCAAAGATTGTATCTATGCAGTCTGGAAATGCCACAATTGTCAAATTTTTGATCATAAGATGTGTGCTCCACCCACTCCTCTCCACCCAATAATAGCTGTCGGTCCTTTCGCAAAGTGGGGTATCGAATTTATTACATGTAACCCTCACTCGGCTGAGGGGCATGCGTATATCATCCTTGCAGTAGATTATTTTACTAGGTGGGCCGAGGTGATGCAACATTTTTCGGCAGATGACAAAACTGCTACAATTTTCATTTTCAATCATATAATTGCTAGATTCGGTGTTCCTCAAGCTATTATTACTGATCATGGGAGTCATTTTCGAAACATCATGATGACTGAACTGATAGATCAACTTGGCCTGCATCACGATAGTTCTACTCCATATTATCCACACGCTAATGGTTTGGTTGAAGCTATCAATAAAGTTCTAGTCACTATGATCCAACGAATCATTGGTATTCATAGGTCGAATTGGCATAACATGTTATTTTCAGCACTTTGGGCATATCGAACCTCAGTAAAAACATCAACTGGTTTCACTCCTTTTCAACTGGTTTATGGTTTGGAAGCATTGTTACCCATTGAATGCAAAATTTCGTCATTGAAAATAGCCATAGAATTACTCCCAGCCACTTCCGAATAGGAGAAACGTTTGTTGTACTTATCTCAACTAAATGAGAATCAACATGATGCTGCATTAACAATCGAAACTCATGCGAAACGAATAAAATCTCAGTACGACGGAAATGTTACACCTCATAATTTTTCGGAAGGAGACCTAGTCTTACTATACGATCAAGCAAATGATAAACTAGGGGCTGGAAAATTTGCACCTATGTGGCATGGTCCTTATATTGTTAAGTGAATGTTGGCAAAAGGGGCCTATGAATTGGTAGATTTTGACAGTGTCTCTTTGGGTAAACCCAGAAATGGGCCTTATCTGAAGAGATATTATGCTTAAACCTTGGTGTAGAGATTTTTATTAGATTAATTTCTTTCTAGCTGGCGTGTTTTAGATTAGAAATGTGTGCCTAGTTTAGAAAGTGCTTTTATCATTATTCCTGCTTATCTTGATTTTACTCTTGATATTGCAGATGTCGACGTCTCTTCAAACATATATCGGTTTTGTTGATGGTGCTTGTCGTAATACATAGAACATTTCTTCCGCAGCTTGGGTTATCTATTCACCCTCTAATGAGTTAGCATCTATGCATGGGGTAAGCCCCAGTCAAACAACGAATAACATTGCAGAGTATAGTGCAGTGATTGAGTTATTATTTGAATCCATCTCATTTTGGATTTAGAGTTTGATTGTTAGGTTAGATTCTAAACTCGTTGTATTACAACTTAACAGGGTTTATGCCATTAGAAATCTAGTGTTATTAAGATTATTTTTGAGAGTTCGTCTCTTAGAATGTGAATTTGATTACATTGAATATCAGCATATTCCAAGATATTTAAATACATTAGCAAATGCAGTTGCTTCTCGTATGTTAAGTAGACATTTGCAATAATCAAAACAGTAAATTTAAAAACATTCCATAACATGTTATACAAGATAGCCAGTAATAGTGATATATCATAGCATAGAAGTGTGTCAAATATACATCGTCTTCGATCATAGGTTGAAAAGCACCTTATGATCGGAAAAAATGATAGTAAAAAAAGATATAAAATGTCGTGTGAGTCTACAAAAGTGATCATCCTATCCCTCGTGATGATCACGATAAGAAACCACTGCTCGGGCCACCCTACAAAGGAACCTCCTAAAAGGTCCTGGGACCCCAATCACATATCGCTGTAACCTAATTGGAATATTACCTATGCTAGTCTCTGGAATATCTGTTGTCAAACACTTTAGATGATTCTCCAATTCGGTCAGGGTCTCTGTATATTGGTCCTGTGGGGCTAGTACGACTGCAACTGGGTGTCTCCTCTCATAAGGCTGGAGAGCGGCTAGTCGTCGTGGACCCGCATATGCATTTAAAACTTTTTATTATCAGTTTTGGACAATTTAAAAAACAAAAAAAAATAGTTAAAACTTAGAAAGTGTTGAAAATGATTTTACATGAATCATCCCACTGCTCTCCTAGTGGAAGAGCCATGTCTGGGTCACCACGATAATCCATCCCAGCATATGGAAAATCCTGAATCACAAAAAGTTGGTTCCTCAACCAACGAAAATACTTAGGTGGAAATCGAACAACCTCTAAACCCTCCTCAAGATGACGGGCCATCATAACAACCCAACACATTATCCTAGGCTCTCGAGGAAGACTAGCCTCAATAGAAAGCTGCTGTGGGACCAACATAGGTACCCTCTCTAGACCAAAGCTCACAACCAGGAAACCATATCCAAAGTTTTTTAGTTGTCCATTCTTTGCTCTAGTTAGTTGGCCTTTTACATTCGCCATCACAGCCTCGCACCAGTTGAAGATGATATCTTGATAACAGTCTACTGCCATTCACATCTGGGATCTGGTAGCTACATGCAATGCTGCACTCCCGCATAATCTGGTGATAGTGAATGCAATAACCTTAAGTTCAGGATGGGATATAGTTTTAATATCGATCCGTTTGTCCTCTGTCTGGTCATTGCAAAACTCCAATCGTAGACTAGCGACAGACTGGCCACCTGGCCTAGTCCCGAAAAGAGATAATCGTTCACCTCTCTTGGGAAAACGAGTCAAGAAATATATGTCCTCTAGCTCAATTTCGAGTCGGTGGCCACCAATCATGAAACACTAGTCCTGTATGTTCCACCTGTCTACCAGCCATTGCAAGAAGTCTACTTGAGCCCTCATGCTGAGTATGGCCCAGAATTTAAATAGTCTGCATGCTTTTAATGCTCGTATTGTAGGTGGATGAATTAATGCGGCAAGGTCCACATCCTCATGCTCACGTTCCCGCCAAATAAGCATTTTGTATGTCCTACATTGCAAAAAAGACGTATTAGAACAATTTAGTTCAATTTTTTTTGGGTGGAAATGGAGAAAATTGAAATTTTAAAACCTATTTCGCGGGGTCCACACCCGCTGGTTAGGGACAGTGCGCAAGTACGCACTCATCGTAAGCAACAGGTGCGGACCCCCGACTTTTTCCTTTGTAGAAAAAAGTTGGGGTCCACAGGGGCTGCATGTTGCACCTGCAGACCCCCACGAGCGTTTTTCTAAAGCAAATTCTCCTCAAAAAATCAATTTTAAAGCCTAAAAATGAAATGTAAACGGTTGAAATGCAAGAGAGGGATGATGTGGATTACTTGGAGCTGACGGTTTTCGATTCCAACGGATGAATTTTCCACAATCGTCACAGGAAGTTTTCTACCCAAAAGCACTTCTCACTCTGAAGTCAAATGGTAAAAATGAATTTACAAAAATCCTTTTTATATGTTTTTTTGAATAAATGAAATTTTAATTTATTTATTTTTTACTTTAAAAAGGTAATTTTGATGCATTTTTATTTATTTTAAACATGTATGAGTAATGTTTTGAGTTTTTGTGCAGAACATTGGTTTTCAGGGATAATTGATCATTTTCAACAAAGAGCATACTTTTTCACTTTTTCGGACTCTTCCAAAATTTACGAAAAAGCGAAACATTAGAGTCCTCTTTAAGTTCTTTTTTGACTCGTAAAATATGAAAATATTGCCGAGTTTTTCCCTTTTAAACTCGTTAAATAAAATTAAAAAGGCGGTCGAATTATAGCTCTTTGCTCACCGTATAAACATGGAAAGATCGCCAGACTTTTGTTGTTTCAAGTTCGATATTGGTTTTAAAACGACGTGTCTTCGATCACTTTTTTACTTTTTTCAGATCGATGCCACTAACTATGAAAAGTAATCCTTGATCGTAATGTTCAAGTGGTTCTCTCAAGTATTATTTAATACTTTTTTGGGTTTGGGGGACACAAATTTACGAAAAAGGACACCCATGGAGTTTCCTTAAGTTTTTCTTGTGACTCCCTAAAATTGAAAAACACCGAGTTTTTCCTATACTAGACTTGTTAAAATTTAACAGTAAAGGACCAGTTCAATTTTAAACAGGAACGAACCACTCCTTCTTAGGGTTTGAATTTTAAACTAAGCTGGACTCATTCGAAGGATGAGTTTATAACCAAGCAAATGTTATCCTCCTCAAGCTTGTCAAAAATAAAGAGGTACTTGCCAAAAATGGTGGGGGAAAAGAGAGAAAATGAACCTGTTTGTTATACTTTGTGTTTTGGAAAAGTAGTTAACCACTCTTGAACACGACACTTTTTGTTTACCCGGGTTGGAAAATCCTTTGCCTAACAGTTAATCAAACCATATTGAAAGTCTTCAGCTGGTTTCTAGGTATTAGCTTTGGGTCAATTGTCACCAAACCATTTGTAGTGTCGTTATGTGTTTAAGAGGTCGGTTCAAATAAACCATTCATTTGCAAAATATCTGTCATCCATTTTGACCATCCCTGAGTTAGTCCTTGCCAAATATATTTCTTCAAAACTTGATCTATGATTTCGTGTTGTGGGCTTGCCTACGACAGATCACTTTCTATCAACTTCAGCTCATTATCTAGAAAGATGATCTAGAAATCATCAGTACCTTGGAATCTGCATGCCCTAATGGCAGGTTTCTTGCCTTCGACAATAGGTTGCATCATTGACCTTCGATCAAAGGATTCTATGATATGTTCGACATCAGCTCATTTATTCACATTTCATGGGTTGTACTGAGTACTTTGAGAGCCATTGACATTATTGGTGGTTTCTCTCACACTTGTTAACAGTTCACATCATTGACTGGTAATCAAGTGGTTTCTACCATGTTCGACTTTGACACATTCATTCACATGGATAGAATCGTACTAGTTCGAGAAGCAGAAATCAAGACCCTAGATCTAGTTTCTACCATCCAGGCTGCGGGGAATTTTGTTATTCATTATAAAGGAGACTATTCATAAACAGATGGCTATGCCGATACTGTGTCTACATATGTCTATACTCATGATGTATTACAAAATCATTCCTCTATCAGAACATATTGTGAACAACTTGGAATCATCTCAACAACATGAGACCTCTACTCATCAAATATATCAAACCCTTGGCAGCAAGCCTGAACCAATAATGTCAATTGTATCATCCATACGCTCACCATAAACCAAAATACGTGTAACCTCTCACTTCTTAGCAAATTCAAACTCAAACAACAACATTATACTCTGTCTATTCCACCATGTAACAAAATAGTACTAGTTATCGGTCAACAACATGTATTTATGAACAACATTAGTCAACATTACATAATCCTAACTTAATGTTCACCAACAACAAGGTAACATTGTGGAAACAACACATACACCACTAAAGTAATCACAAAAAAGCCTCATAAATAAAGGTAGCTACAATAATATTCTTTCCCATTGTAGCCCTGTTGAGCACACTTGGACTATACAAATCCTAATTACAAACTCTATTTCTGCCATCATTAATATGCAACATAAACTCTTTATAAACTATATTTCAAGATTCAAGAACATGTAACATTACAATATCTAACGTAGAATACTATTTGATTCACTCAGCACTCAGGTAGCATTTCAATCATTTCCGTCCTCTCAATGCAACATACAAAACAATCAGATATGCATCAATAAAATTATACTTTGCAACGATGACACTGTTAGTAGAATATGAAATGCAATAAGATCTAAGTTACTCTAACAAAGGGATATCATAGCAAGGACACATTTTCACAGGCTTCAATTCACACCATACAATAGGAAATCCATTTTAAACACCATCACAAGTTATAGGGGAACACATTTGGCACCATTTGCACTATATACAGCTCAACTTACACAATAATCCATACAATCTAGATTTTCTTCATTGCACTCCCTCTCAAACTATAGCTTCAATCACACTCTAATATGATCAATACACTACACTTAGTTAACATTACATTCAATACCCCAATCCACAAATAACCGTGTTTATTTTCATCAACATTCATGCATGCACAACCTCTAAATCAAACTTAGTGCGACTACACAGATTGACCATCTCTCCATAAAATAGTTAGTTGTAAAGTGCACATTTCTATTCTTTATCCATGCATGATAACTTGAACACAATGTAATTTAATTCGCACAAGTTTAGATCATACCTCTGTAACGCTTTGTATATATTATGGAAATTTACATCACTGGATATCCAATTAACGACTTGCAGTCTTGTAAGAACCATATATCTTGAACATGAGACCTCAATTTATAGAGCCACATATGCCATTTCAATGCAACAATACAAGGGAGCAATAGGAAAAAGTGTTGGAGAAGGAGAAACGATATTGTACTGTGCTCTGTTGTGTTGAAGGGTATCAAATTAAAATTTTAGCCGAGTATCATCTTAGTCATCTTCCATTCCCAGTCCATGCTTACGCTTGATTGATAGTAACAAGAAAATCATGGATAATGTATAACCATATTTACCATGGTAAAAGGAAGTTAACATCCTATATGAGTTTGATTTGCTGAGATATCTCTTCACTACTAGTCATTTCCAAACATTTTCATGCTTGCACAGTGCTATCAAAATCCACTTCATCATACATGTGAATGAATTCGCACCGGAAGAAATCCTTGTTTATTCAACGAAAAACCATTTAAAACAATTCACATCTCATCAATACAATATTAAAATCTTTCACTTCATTTCTTCCATAATTAATGTGTAACCTATGCTAGAACAAAAACAAAACAAAAAATCAATGCCCAAAAAATTGCCTCGAAAAGGTTGCCTTTATTTTCCTAGGAATATTGCCTTGGCTATGTAGTTTTTAAGTCAGATTAGTCTCACCGAAGTCTTTCCCATCTAAAATAAACTTCAATGTGTGAGTATATATACAATATATGCATGTGATCTTTTGGAGTGGCCGACCTGATTAATAGGAGGGAGATGACCCTCCAAATTTTAAATTAGAATTCAATTTGAAATATTTTTTGAGTCAAAATTCAATTTCCCTTTGAGGCTGACTTTAAAAAATAAGGAAATATTATTTTAAGTCATATTTTGGAGCTGATTGGGGTTAAATAATCCCTATTTGGTGGGAAATTAAAAACACACACAATAATAAATGAAATATTTCAACATTTCTCCAATCATCAAGCTAACTTTCAATATCAATTTGGGGCTCCTTGACCACACTTTGGGGCACAAACTTTCATCGGGCATATCTCCTCAACGATGATAAGTTATGAGGTGTGCCACCTACCATTGGAATCAACATAACTAGGACCATCAAATGAAGATGATATTGATCCCAAGAACACTAATATTTCTTTTCATTTCTTTCATTGAAGACGATGCTTCTTCTGGATGCTGGTTGGATTGACATCAATGAAAACCCCAACAATCTCCCCCTTTGTTAGGTCCCTATAATACTCGTGTAGCATCCTTATTTTTATTTTTAGTGTATCCCCTTTATTGTTATTTTTGTGTCCATGTATCCCCAATATTGTTATTATTGTGCCCCATAGAAGCCCACTATTGTTATTGTTGTGCCCTTACATTATTATTGTTATGTAGGCTCCGATTTTATATTTGTGACCCCTTAGACTCCAATATGTACCAAGGAGGAATTGTCATTTGTATCATCCAAGAATTGTTCATTTATGTGATGTAAAGGAGGTTTCCCCCTCGAAGCTAATTTTCAAGTTGTTGATCTATCATTTCTTCTATTTTGTGATCTAGTTGCATAAGATTTGGTATTAGAGCTTTGGATTCTATGGTTTCACTGCTTCAAACAGGCGATCTTGGAATTTTCACTATAACTTTTTTTATATGAGTTTTAAGAATATGATTTTTTTACCACATGAAACCAGAATATTTCTGAACTTCATGTAAAAATTTTAGATCTTTGTTTGCTATATTTTATGAGATATGGTCTGAATAAGTTAGGGTTTTGGAATGATCCAGAATTCAGTCTCAAATAGGTGACCTAGAGAAAATCATCATAAATTTCTTTAAAATAATTGGATTTGAATTTTATAAAAATTGACTAAAAGTGAATGGACTATATTTTTTTGTGTATCATTTTTAGAGCCAAATATTGAAATAGTGACATGTGGCATTCCGTACAATTTTACTCTATTGAACCAGTCCATAACCAGGTCATTGTGGGAGACTGGACAAAAATTTATCTTGAGGAATCCAATATTGGTCTGACTTATGCCGTTGGAAATAAGACTTATAGGGATAGCATAGGACGAAATTTCAGACCTTGGAGATATGAAATTAGAGAGATACAATTATTTCAAGAACAAGATCCTAAAAGCAAGAAAAAGATGTGTATTTTCTTAGAAAATTACATAACTTTTGTTTGAAAAACTAGTTTGAAGTGATTCCAATGGCATATCGAAGCATAAATATCATTATTTAGTTCTAAAATTCCTCCCAAATAAAATAATTCTACTCCCATTGTCATAAAGCTCTACTATGATGCGTGAAGAGGAAGAATTTCAACATGATATATAAAAATTACAGGACCAAGTGCAACAAATTTCGCTTTCACAAAGAGCAACCAAAAATGAAATAAAAGGGGACAAGGATGGATTAAAAGGGGACATGGATGGTTTAAAAGAAGAAATGAAAGTAAACATGTATAGCTTAAAACCAAACATGGAAGGTTTGACAAATTTGCTACAAGAAATGCTTCCCAATGGAGAGAAGGTATTCCATGAAACTCATGATGAGAACAAAATGAATGTTAATCATGCTTTTAAAGACTCTAAATTTGGGTTGAAGACCAATCAAATTCCAAGATCGATACATGGAAGTTTGATGGAAAGGATTTGATGGCATTATTGTCAATGATGGCAAAGGAGTAATAGGAGCAACAACAAGGCAAAGAAGGAAAAAGTGAAGTAAAGAGGCAACAAAGAAGCAAATATGTGATGGAAAAGGAGCATCGAAGAGGCAGCAAGGAAAGGTGCAACAAGAAGGAACAATGAATGAGAAACAAAGGCAAAGGAGCAGCAACAAGGAACAATGAAGGAGCAACAAAAGGTAAAGGAGAAATGACATGACAATGTATACACTAATGAATGATATCAACAGTGAAAAGGAGAAAAATAAGGAGGAGGATTTTGCACAAAAATTGTGACCTTGACATTTTGCAATCTGTGTGAGTCCATCACCACTCATACTTTCCTCCTTTTCAAGTCTTAAGCCTTAGTTCTTCATATCAAGCCTTGAAACTGAGAGAAAGCCCTCAAAAGTCTCTAAAACTTTGGTTCCGCACTTTCTCTTAGCATTGCTTGCGGTCCCACACCCAATGGTCATGTCTCCTGCGCACCTGATCGCTCTGTCTCTGTGTTATGGGTGTGGACCCCTATAAAAGTTAAAAAGGCGCAAGCATATTCTTAAAAACTCACTTTGAGTCATTTCTAGAAGCTTCTGGAAGGAATCTTGAGGTGGCAAGTTCGCTCTTTTAAGGTTCATGCATCCCATACCTTAAGGAGCTAACCCCCTGATGTGAGGAGCTTATCCCTTTGAAGGAGGACTCTATCCCTTCATAGGTGGACCTGTAACCTCCTTCCTTTGCACTATAAAATGAAGCATTGGGCTGGTTACTGAGGAGGTTGAAAGCTAAATATTTTTGAGGTGAAATGCTGCTGGAACTTAGTCTTCCTAATTGAGATTTTGATGAGGAGAGATTACATACCTCTTTGATCTCATTTGGAAGAGTGTGAGGCTTGTCAAAGTAAAGGAGATTCCTGTTTCGGACCCTGGAAGAGCTTGTCACAACATCAAGGCACCAAAGGTTGTAAGGTTCTTCTATTTCAAAGTTAATACAAATAAGTTTATTTTTCTCAATAAGAATATGTTTATGGTTTATTTTATGGATTTCCTTGATCACCATAATGAACATGATTATGATATTAGCTATGCAGGTTTATTGATGTGCTTGTTTGTGATTGCAGGTTATCAAAAGGAAAACTCTTTCGAATGGTTGAAGGATGGCGCTGCGAAACTAGCGTTGGACTTAAGGTAGGGTCTAAACACCTCTATAGTTTTTATTAATGAATCACAATATGTTTAGAGAAAGGTAGATTTGCTTGTCCTGCTTGTTGCTAGATATCTTTTGATACTAGGGAGATCGGCCTTGTCCGCAAGATCGATTTATCCAGCCAACAGAGGAGTTGTGATACATTGAATTGTTTCGATAATGTTACAAAGATTACTATACTGAAGAATTTTTTGTGATGTGAAATTGTTGATTGAGCTGAATTGTTGTGATGCAAAGGTAAGACTCCAATGCAAAAGAAAAGATGTTGTAAAGATAGTTGTGATGCATTAATGATAAATATTGTTATTTGATGTTGGCATTAGGTTGATGCATTTAATCATTACAAGTGGCTGAAATTAATATTGCTTGGATTATTTTTTGTTGTTGTTGCTGTTGTAATATTCAAGATATAAAGAGTTTGGAAATGAATGAGTGGAAGGCAATGGGTCAAGCCTATTCACTTCATATTCCTACGTGGGATACAAACAAACAATAAATTATCTTCATAAAATATGTGATTTTGGAAGGCATTGAAGGATAGAGAGTGGGAAAATGTGTGAGAGATGATTGATCTACTATGCATTAGTTACCTGGTAGATATGAAGCTTATGTGAATCATATTTGAAGGGAAGAAGATCCATAAATGAAGATGGAGATATGCATAATTTAGGACCAGGTAAACCAAGACATTGTTATTTCTTGTTTGCATAAGGGATGGTAGTTTCCTTTCAAGTAGTGGCTTGATAAAAATTAGGTTGGAGCCTATTGAGGTAGGAGTCTCCTATGGGTTGGAGTCTATAGAAAACATATGGGAGTTGGAGCTTCTTTGTAGTTGCAGCTTGCAGAAAATAGAGGTAGCAATCTCCTATAGGCTAGAGCCTACAAAAAATCAGATGTAATAAGGAGTAGGAGCTTGCCTTTGCATCACAACAATAATAAAATCGTGATTTTCTCCCTTTATGGATTTCCACATATATCTTGTGTCAATATGTGTTGTTATTATGTGGTGATGTGTTGTTTTGATTAGTTTATTGCATGTTGTTCACATATTCAAGACGCTGGTCATTATTTGTTAAGATGCTCATGCAATTTTTCAGTTAGTGAGATTAAAGAAAATAATTTTAATGTCCATGAATATACTAAATTGATTCACCCCCCCAGTTTAGTCAAGTTTTCATCAATTGGTATCAGAGTCGGTTCCTTCTATATAAGCCTAACAACTTGAAGGTAGATCTAGTTGAATCATGGACTATAAAAGTGTGCCTATGCTTAGTACAACAAATTTTCATGAATGGGGAGATAAGGTTAAAACAAAACTAAAAGCTTATGGATTGGTGTATGGAATATTATATGTGATGGTTACTGCAAAGACTCTCACTCTTTGCAAGAACAACAATGGAATGCTAGGGAATTTTTTTTATGTATAACAATATTCATAATAAGGATATTGATACAATAATAGATTTAAATTCTGCAAGAGAAATCTGAGATAGATTGCAGCTCATGCATGAAGAGGCTAGTGCAACAATGTAGAGAAACGAAAGAGAAAGAGGAAGGAGAAAAAACCCTATCAAAAGGGATTTTTTTAGTTAAATGAAACCTCTACTTGTGAGAATGTACCTAACTCTCATGAATAAAAGACAAATGAAAATAAAGCTAGGCTTGACTTATCATTGGCTAGCATAGAAAGATTAAAGAATGAAAACACAGATCTGAAGAAACTAGTGCATATATGTGAGACCAGAGAGCATGAGTACAAGGAGGAAATTGCTAGCGTGAAGACACAACTTGAAGAATCTAGGAGACTAGAAGAGGTGATGAGCAATAAATTCAAGGAGAGAGACCTACAATGTAGAATATTAGAAGTTGAGGTTGATTTAGCTAGAAGTAAGTTATAAGAAAAGAATAGATTGTGTAAGCAGCTATAAGAGGACCTTTCCTCCATGAAGAAATCATAAAAGGTAGACATTAAAGATGATAATGAAGATTTCCTAAAAGGACCTATAGGAGAAGGGACAAGAACCATGATTAATAAAGAAGAAAACTAAAAAAAGGCAGCAATATCAGAAACCAATGAATGAGATGAAGAAAGGGTTCACTGCAAGAAGATCATTCTCTCCTGAAAATGATTTGAAAAAATTCAGAAGTTTTCAAAGGATATTCTTTGCTCCTGGGAAAAATATCACATGTTATTCTTATCGTGGACTTGGACATGTAGTTTCATAATGTAAGAGAAAGAAAATAAAATCCTATCAGCAGCAGATGCAACTAACCAGAAGACTTCCTCAAGTAATCAAACAAAAAAGACAGTGATTCACCTGGTACACAAATCATTTCCATGGTTATTGTTATTTGTGAAATGAATTTGGACATAAACTTGTTGAATGTAAACTATATGCAAAAAACGACACAAAAATCCACAAACCAACTCAACGATACCTTGGTCAAATAAGGTGCTACTTATGTAGAAACCTTGGACACAAAGCCAAAGATTATAGGGTGTCATATACCCTAAAAAAGTTTAAATAAGAGATGGAGGACACTACTAACAGACCAAACAATGAGTCAAAAGGAAATGAAGACAACAAAAGGAATTCTACTCAAGTATGGAAGTGGAAGAAAAAGGAGCACCTTATGACTTTAATGACGTAATGAATTCATCATAGTCACAAGGGGATATACTCATGAAAACAATGAAGAATCTAATTACTAAAAATGCTAGAGAAAGCATCATCTTTGGGGAGATCAACCCCAAACAATATGTTAACGATATATTACACATTAGTTAGAGACTATGCAATAAAATTTTGGTGAAAATATTAGCCATCATCATAAGGACACAAGATCTTATACTCACAAAGGTCAAAATATTTGATGGATAAAATGGTTTTGAAGAATCCCAAATTAAAAGAAAAGCATGCACCATCTACAAAATGTATTCAACAGAAAAATAAAAGTCTTACCTACTGAACAATTAAAATACTAGGCAGATCCAGGGAGAAAGTGCACTTGTACTTGAGATGTGGGACGAGAACTTAGATTCAAAAATAAAATAAAATTCGCATGAACCATTATGGGGAGATGGTGTGGACCTCTAGAAAATACTACTATGGATGCAATGGATAGATTCATGCAAACCAAGTCTCTTTAATCTTATCTACATTTCTCTGAAGTATCGACTTTTCTCTTCAAGACTCTAAGATGAGCTGTAATTGTGTGAATGTGTGAGGTTCATGTTATAGTTGGAAAGTAACCATCTGAAGCTCCACAATGTCGACGCAACAGAGGAGCAAATGAAACACAAGGAGTTGATCGACAATTGCATTTTATTTCTAATTAGTTTACTTGGGATAAACATCTAAGGTATAAGTTAAAGGGGCTACAAGAAATCCAATTACAATTGATTGACATGTGTTTGATGATCCAAGGCTAATAGCGCAGAGGCGTGGGTAAATATAAGGGCATAGACCTAATGGGATGGAAACAGAGCCAAGATCAACATCCAAGCACTCAACTAAGCCAATAGCATCTGCATTTGTTCAAGAAGCTAAGGCAATTGATCATGTTGAATAATTCAGATGACATAATGGATTTCAAGAGAGGCATTACTTTAACCTGGGTGTATTCAACGGTTGGAGCAGTTTTATGATAGAATCATGTTATTAAACGTTACAAAATATTGCAAAAACCTCGAAACTCTCCTACATTACAAAATTCGAACAGGCTAGAGATGCGATGGTGCAACAATCAAACACTTCATCTTCATTTCGGGAAATCTTGTGTTGATGATAATTTATTTTGATAGAGAAATCGCAGCAGAACGTTATCTACTATGCGTTTACAATATATGTTAGATGTTAACTTCTACCATCCAAATTTCCAGACATAGGGTTGGTTTTGACAACAATGCAGAGATATGTCAGATTTGAATTGCACCAGATCGTTATGGTCAGAGGATGAATAATGCTTGCAGTTGTTTTAGATACTGTATAATTAGAATGGGTTGTGAATGCCAAAGAATTCCATAAAAAAATAGTATGATAAATGTGTAGAATGTTACAATAGTGGAAGATCTGAGATACAATAACTATTTACTACCAAAAAATGGCATATACTGAAGTTGCAGATCCTCCAAAGGATGGGGCACTACCAACTTTGAGATTCTTTGGTCGCATCTCTTATTCCTTGTACTGATGAATTAGGAAAGGACTGAACTCTTATAGGCCTCTCTGTCGGGTAATCATATATGATTTCTGAAGGCGACATAGATGATGAAAATCGTTGGTCATATAATGATAATGTAGTGGAAGAATTACAATTCAGACCTTGAAGTACGAATAGGGGAAATGGACATACATTCCGTTATAAAAGTGACCAAGAAAAACACATAACTAACTGGAAACTAAAACCAAACACACAAATAGATACACAGGATTTACATGGTAAAACCTCGATAGGGTGTCAAGGAAACATCCATGGGGCAAGGGATTGGAATCTCTATTAATTCAACAATGATTCTCCATAATACATTTCTCGGGCATTCACTAGTTTTATATTAGCTGCCTTCGTTACATAACTACTATTTCGGTATAGAACTAACTAGTTACATTTTACCCAAAATTACATAATTCGTTGTCAAACTAATAAAATCCACCTTGACAACAATTTTCCTAATCCCTTGCCCATGCCCATTCATCATCTTTTCTGCAAGCCGAGAGAAGCTAAATACCATCGCAGCTTCTCTACTGTAACTAGCTTTGTGAATATGTCTGCACAATTCTCTCGCGTATGGACCTTTTGAAGAGCTACTTTTCTGCCATCGATCACATGTCTCAGAAAATGATACCTTACATCAATGTGCTTGGTTCTGCTGTGATAAGCAGGATTTGTAGCCAAGTGAATAACACTTTGCGTGTCACAAAGTATATTCACTTTCTCCTGTGTCCTTCCAATCTCATCGAGCAGACCCTTTTACCATATTGCTTCTTTACTGGCATCTGAAGCAGCTATATATTCAACTTTGGTAGTGGACAATGCAACTATTTCTTGAAGCTTTGACATCCAACTAATTGCTCCACCTGCAAGAGTAAAGACATAACCTGTAGTAGATCTTCTTTTTTCCAAATCACCTGCATAGTCAGCATCTACATATCCGCAGACTGATCCTTCACTACCATTAAAGACAATCCAATGGTCACTTGTGCCTCTTAGATATCGAAGCACCCATTTCACTGCTTTCCAATGTTCTTTACCTGGATTTGCCATGAACCTGCTGACAACTCCAATTGCATATGAAATGTCAGGTCTTGTAGATACCATTGCATACATTAAGTTGCCTACAGCATTTGCATATGCTACATGAGACATATACTGCTTTTCTTCATCAGCTCTAGGACTCAAAACCAAAGAAAGCTTAAAATGGGAAGCTAGTGGAACATTAACAGGTTTCACATTGTTCATAGAGAACTTTTCAAGTACTTTCTCCACATACTTCTGCTGTGATAACCAAAGCTTACCATTTTTCCTGTCTCTATGTATCTCCATGCCCAAGATATGTTTTGCTGCTCCAAGATCCTTCATATCAAACGTTCTAGAGAGTTGAGCCTTTAACCTATTGATCTCTTCCATGCTTTTGCTTGCAATAAGCATATCGTCAACATACAAAGCTAAGATAAAGACTATGGCATTAAAACTTTTGAAGTATACACAATGATCATACTCACTTCTTATAAAGATCTGGCTCACCATGAAGGAATCAAACTTCTTGTACCATTGTCTGGGAGACTGCCTCAGACCATACAATGATTTCTTGAGCTTGCAAACTAATCTTCTGCTGTGACTTTGTACAAAACCTTCTGGTTGTTCCATATATATCTCTTCATTCAAATCACCATGTAGAAAAGCTGTTTTAACATCTAACTGTTCTAACTCAAGATTAAGTAACGCAGTTAGTGCCAACACAGTAAGAATAGAAACAAGTCTTACAACTGGAGAAAAAATCTCATGAAAGTCTATACCTTCAACGTGAGAATACCCTTTTGCTACCAGTCTCGCCTTATACCTTTCGATACTTCCATCAACTTTCTGTTTCAGTTTGAAGACCCATTTGCATCCAACGACACTTCTCCCTTCAGGAAGCTCTACAAAATCCCAAGTATTGTTCTTGGCTAAGGAATCCATTTCTTCTTCCATAGCCGTTTTCCATTTTTTGCTATCTGTATCATCTACTGCTTCCTGATAACAAGAAGGTTTCCCATCTTCAATAATCAAAGCAAAAGATGAAGCAGAATATTCATACCTTTTGGGAGTTTTCCTTTCCTTTGTAGAGCTTCTTAGAGCGATTGGTTGCTAAACTGGTTCAGAAACTTGAACTGGTTCAGAAACTTCAACGACTTCCTTTGTGTCTTCAACACCTTTTTCTCTAGAAGTTTCTCCTTCCTTTCAACTGTCACCAAAAGGTCTAGCCTCCAACTAAACTCGTTGATTTGGCGATACCTGTTCTTGTTCAATTCTTTCAACATTTGATTTTAAAAGAGAAGATTCATCAAATGTTACATCTCTACTAATGACTATCTTCCACAATGTAGGATCCCACAACCTATATCCTTTCACTGCATAGTCATACCCCACAAAGATATAACATTTCGACTTTGGATCTAATTTTGAACGCTGATTTTTTGGAATAAGAGAATAAGCATCACAACCAAATACCCTCAAATGTGAATAGTCACAAGACTGACCTGTCCAAACTTCTTCAGGAATTTCACAGTCAATTGCTACTGAAGGTGATCTGTTAACTAAATAACAAGCAGTAGATACTGCTTCTACCCACAACTCCTTTTGCAAGTTAGCATTGCTGATCATACTTCTGGCTCTTTCCATAAGAGTCTGATTCATACACTCAACAACACCATTTTGCTGAGGAGTATAAACAACAGTTTTGTGTCTATTCCCTCATCCTTACAGTGTTGTTCAAATTCAACTGAAGTGAACTCACCACCATTGTCAGTTCTTAAACATTTAATAGATTTGCCTATTCTTTTCTCTACCATTGCTTTAAATTGCTTAAAGACATTGAATACATCAACTTTCTTTTTTAGAATAAAGACCCAAACTTTACGGGAGAAATCATCAATAAAAGTTAAAAAATATAGAGCACCTCCATATGACACAACAGGGGATGGTCCCCACAGATTAGAATGAATATAGTCTAGAATATCTTTACTATTATGATTTCCAATTTTAAATCTCTGTTTACACTGTTTTCCATACACACAATGTTTACAGAAATCTAACTTCAAGGATTTCAGATCGGGAAGAGATTTACGTTTCATTAGTATCTGAAGACTTTTCTCGCTCATATGATCCAATCGTTGATGCCATAGACGAGTACATGCTTCTTCCTTTTCTGACGCAACCGCTCCTTCACTGACCTGAGTACTTCCTTTTAACCTGTAAAGATTTTCGACCTTTTCTGATTTCATAACCACTAAGGCTCCTTTAAAGAATTTCAAGACGCCATCCTGACCTGTAAACTTATAACCATCTGAATCCAACACTCCCAGAGAAATCAATTTTTTCTTCAAATCAGGTACATGTTTAACACTAGTTAATGTTCTAACTGTGTTATCATACATCTTAGTCCTGATATCTCCCATCCCAACAGTCTGACATGACACATTATTACCCATAAACAAAGAACTACCGTTTACATTTTTATATGAAGTAAACTAATTTCTATGTGGGCACATGTGATGAGAAGCTCCAGAGTCTAACAACCAGCTATCTAAACCTTGAGAGACATTACATTCAGGTGAAATTTCATCTATCATACATAATTCTTCAACCTATAAAACTTCATCTATCATACCTAAATCGACCTGATTCGCTTCCTTCTTCAGGTTATTGGATTCCTTTCGTTTCCAACAGTCTTTCTTCAAGTGTCCAACTTTATTGCATTGCCAACATTTTGCCTTACACTTCTTACCCTTCGATTTCGATCTGGAAGACCCCCTTGGTTTTTCTCCTCTTTCCTTTGAGCGTCCTCTAGCTACCATGGTTTATGATGCAGCTGTTTCAGTACTGGATTTCCTTCATACTTCTTCAGACAGGAGAGCTCCCACGATTGATTCAAAATTCAAGGAATCAACAGTGCTCAAGCTGATTGAAGTTACAGAGTGATCCCATGATTCGGGCAGAGAACACAGCAAGGTTATGGCTTTATCTTCTTCCTGTATTTTAACTTCCATATCTGTTAATTAACATATAAGTGTATTAAAAACATTCAAATGTTCTACAACGTTTGAACCTTCTTTCATTCGAAGACTGTATAACTGTCTTTTCAGATAAATTCTATTGGTTAATGACTTTGACATATAGAGTTTTTCTAGTTTTCTGCACAATCCTGAAGTTGTAGTCTCTTCAAAAATATTGAAGAGAACTTCATCCGCCAGGCATAACCAGATGGTACTGAGAGCTCGGGCATCCAAGTCCTCCTAGTCTGAAATAATCATGGTTGCAGGTTTCTTAGTTGCCCCATCCAATGCCTTGTGCAACCCTTGTTGCACAAGCAAATCCCTAACCTTCAGTTTCCAAAGAGCAAAATTGCTCTTGCCAGTGAATTTCTCCACCTCGAATTTTGCATTCAACATCTTGGCCATTTTATTTTTCTCCTAGGGTTTCAGTATTTTCAACTAGGGTTTATATTTCCTTATTTCTCCAATGAAAGTATTTTTTTTTTTTTTTCAATTTAAACATAAAAAAAAAAACATTTTCTCCTTTCCTTTTAAATAGAAAAAACCCTTTAAAACTGTTTTTTTTTTTTTTTTTTTGTTTTACTTTACTTTCCTTCAATTTCACACATCCACCCCTTTATCTTCAGAATTTAAAACACTTTATTTTAACAATTTTTTGAAAAAAAAAATTTCAGAGAAAATTTCTTTCAAAAAAATACCCGGATCTACCTTTGCTGAACAGGTTCTGGCAGCACACAGGGCAGAGAGTCTTCCTCTTCACTGGACAACAGCGCTCGCCTCTTCCATGTAGGTCTGGTAGCTAATTTTCTTTGCATGTAGACCGGATCCATGTTCGCTGATCGCAACATGCAGAGCAGAGGGTCCCTTTCGGATTCAAATAGCAGCACGCAGGGGCACAAGTTTGATAGTACTGGAGTCTGGTCTTCACGGCCTCCCTTCACACGAGAATTGGCTTCATGTAGAGGGTTTGGGAAGAACACATTCTGGTCTTCACAATGGCGACAGACTCTCGGATGCTTCCCCTGCAATCAGCGGGTAGCCTCCGTTCACATGCTCAGAGCAGCGGGCAGCGGCCACTCTTAGCCACGTAGCTTCCTCTTGCAGACTCAACACTGCCCTTCACGCACCTTTGTGTAGACACTCAACCACTAGAGCAGCGGCCACCCTCAATGCTCCTCACGCCAGCAGATGAGTTTCATTCATGCGGGGTTTCCTTCGCCCTTGATGCACCTTTGTGTAGACACGCAGCCACCAGAGCAGCGACCACCCTCAATGCTCCTCACGCCAGCAGATGAGTTTCATTCACACAGGGTTTCCTTTGTGCAGACACGCAACCACCAGAGCAGCGGCCACCCTCAACGCTCCTCACGCCAGTAGATGAGTTTCATTCATGCGGGGTTTCCTACGCACCATAGACGCAGGCTGAACCGAACTCCTCGGGTCTCCACCTCATCGCAAACGACGTAGCTGGGGTTCTGCACCGCCTATCTCGCTCTACAAACACTAATCACGCCAATCTCGAGAAACAAGGGTACTGCCAAGTCTCTCCTCGGATCTCAACGCTCGCTTGACAAAAACATTTGGGCATTTTTTTTTAATCAATTCAAGCTCTGATACGACTTGTAGTACGAATAGGGGAAATTAACATATATTCCGTTATAAAATTGACCAAGAAAAACATATAACTAACTGAAAATTGAAACCAAACACACAAATAGATACACAGGATTTACGTTGTAAAACCTCGACAGGGTGTCAAGGAAACATCCACGGGGCAAGGGATTGGAATCTCTATTAATTCAACAATGATTCTCCATAATACATTTCTCGGGCATTCACTAGTTTTATACCAGCCGCCTCCGTTACATAACTACTATTTCGGCATAGAACTAATTAGTTACATTTTACCCAAAATTACATAATGCGTTGTCAAACTAACAGACCTGAGCATGCAATGGCATGCAATGCTAATCCAATGAAAACCAAAATTATATCCATTGATGTTATATATGTTTCTTGCCATTATATCATCTATTGGCGTGAGAGTGGAAGCGATTGAATTATAATATGCACACAGGGACAACAATTGTATTACAATATCGCGTTAACGTTGAATTGCAAATTTCATGTATCTTTTGTGGCTGTCCTGATTAATGTTTCCCATCAGATTAAATGTATCTACATTGACATTATTGATATGATGCCATTGCATAACAATATTTACAAATATGCACTTGGGATGATGTTGTGTTCATATATATGCCATTATATTGGGTGTGATATATTGTTTGAACAATATGTGGAGATGGCTTGGATATATGGTTCCAAATATGCAACGATATATAATGGTTATAGCAGAATGCTTGATATCCTATGGAATACCTTCAATTCTTACATGGTATCATCACAATGTTGCATACATTATTGTTTCCAACATTTATATGGCATTGATATTATATGATGTCCTAGCGTTGATATTGGTGAGCTTTGAGGGCATTGAATAACATCATGGGGGCATTGATATGTGGTGGAAACGTCACAAGTGGAAAGCATTACAAATTAGTTGATCGTTGAGAAACACTTCATGGTAACAAAAGTGTGGTGCAAATGGTAACATCTGAAAAAATTAAGATTCCAAGGGCATATAAATATGGTGAAGGAATTGTATTTGATAGCTCCCATTCTTAAAATGACATTTTCTTCACATTTGGACATGTTTAGATGAATGTGACTTCGAGTCTTTTTATGCTGAATGCTTTTAATGAGAATAATAGTGGAATACAAGAGATAACAAGGCATAATACACGCAAATGGGAAAATGATGTTATGGATTTGGTAAATAAGGTAACTTTGCAGAGAAAACTTGTGCAAAATAATTCCATGTTGAACTGTGATGTTAAGCATGAAGTCCCAACTATTGTGTTTAGTACTGAAGGATACATAGGAAATGTGTACCATGAGTTCAAAGACAACATTATTCCCCTTTACATCACATTACAACATCTGAAAAGAGAAGTTGTACTTGTTAATGTTGATTGTCACAACTGGTGGCTAACCAAGTATGATGAAGCGCTAAATCAACTGACCAAATACATGGTTATCAATTTCGAGAATGAAACAATGATACATTACTTTCTTGAGATCACAGGGGGTGTATTTATACACGATGAAATAAAAATTGATCCCTCTCTAAGTCCAAACAATGAAACTATACTCGACTTTAGAGCATTACTTGATAAGGATTACAGACTAGGCTATTGGTTTCTTGATAAAAATCTAAGTGGGACTAAGAGGCCCACTGTCGTTATTCTTGTTCGTGATGGAAGCAGAGTGATATTGAACCTTAAACAACTTGTGAAACTAGCTAAGCAAGTAGAATTCAATGTCCTATTATGGAAGCTGCTTCCAACTACTGACCTAAGGAAACATACATACTCCTGAATTCAAGCCATGTTTTAATGGGAGTACATGGAGCAACATTGACACATTTCCAATTTATGCGTCCAAGCACTGTGTTCATTCAGATCATTCCTCTAGGTACTGATTGGGCTTCTCACAACTACAATGGTGATCCTACACAGAAGATGGGGCTTCAGTACATTGGTTATAAGATAGGTAAAATGAAATTACTCTAAGTGACAAATACATAGAGAATGACACAATACTGATGAATCCAACAAAAATAATCAAGAAAGGGTGGTCAACAACAAAATATATATACCTGGAATCACAATATGTCCATATTGAATTGCATTGGTTCAATAATAATCTTATGGATGGTAAGATAAGAGCAATTAGATTCATTTGAAAAGAGTACAGAAAATGGCATAATGGATGACAAAGCTTTCAAAAGTAGTAAATCTGAATGCAATCTGTGGAAAGTCATTTTTGACGTGTTATGGGTAACATCAATCATTTTCAGGGCATAGGTTCATAAGTATAACCTTTGGTCTCTAGCTATTTGTAAGGTTTTCTACCACCAGGATTTCCATTGGACATCTCCAGATATTAGCGGTTGAACTCACAAAGATCTGAACGAATGATTAATCTGTCCATAAGATAATTTCTAGCAGCCCCTGATCCGGCAATGATAATTTATATTGATTTCTTGGCAGGTTGAATCATAAAGTGAAATGGGAAGTATAGAAAATTAGTGGGTTCTTGAGGGATCAACATGAACCCCAATCCCCCATTATTAAATATTTCGTGAAATTTAACTTTCTTGTGCAAATGTATGACAATGTACAGAAAAATGCCATACTTCCATTTTTCAATGTTACAACTGTGCAGGAGCGTAAACATGTTGGATAACAGTCTCCTCAACCCCAACTTCCAACGTAAAATTCTGCAGTTGATATCGATATCCACATACATGTCAACGTTATCACATATTTGGGGTGAAGGGACGTTTAAGCGCAGCATCGCCATTGTCACTACCCTCTTCAAGCCACAATGAAGTTCAATATTACAAAATCCCACCAAGGGATGCCAGAAGAATCTCAAGATCAATGATGATCAAAAAGGTCGTGCATTTTATAAGAGGATCGCATAGGAGGTTAATGGTTATACACCTCGAGAGGATACATTGTGAGCCAGGATCTGTTTGTATGAACCTAGTTATTGTGAAAAAGGGCATTGTTCTTGAAAAAATAGGTATTGAGGCCAAGCAACCAAAATATGCTATTTGTAAGTGTGCAAGCGTTCAACTTATCAAGAACGGAAAGAAGATTGTTTCCTTTGTTCCCAATGATGATTGTTTGAACTACATTGAATAAAACGATGAGGTCTTGATTTTTGGATTTGGGCGAAAGGGGCATGCTGTGGGATATATTACCAGGGTTATGTTTAAAGTTGCTAGGGTGTTTAGTGTCATAAGTGTGGAGGTTTTCTGTTACACCAAAATCCGCAGGTGTTGGTAAACGTTATAAACCGGTAACTAGGATCTCTAGGGTGGAAATTACGGATTCTATAGAGGTGTGGTGATTCTTCCAACACCCCCCCCCAAATGCAACTCAGGGGAATCGAACTTGGGTTCAAGCTATGATACCATGTAAATGTGTTAGAAAACCTGCACAAATGAATCTAGCTAGTAAAGGTTGAACACACAGCTTTGCAGAGCAAAAACACTAAAAGAAAATCGAAAGAACAAAAGAATGATTCATTAGAAAATAGGTTACAATGCTCATGATATAGCATTACTAGGTGAAGATCCCAAGGTAATGCACCATAGTGGTGATCAATGAGAAGACTCAACACCTACAACAAGTTCTGGAGAGAACTAGCCAGTTTCGGAGTGAAAGAAGGAGCAAATCAAGGAGTAAATCACGTAGAAGAACTAACTAGTTGCGGAGTTAAAGAAGGAGAAAATCAAGGAGTAAATCATGCAGAAGGAATCTTGCATGTAGTTCCATGCTTTAAGTGTTCGCATGTAGATGTGTAGTACTTCCAAAATCCCCCTGAACACCACTATGGGAAAAAATGGAAAATGGGCCCTGACAACTAAGGCCAAAGGTCACCCAAAATACAGTGCAACTTGTACTAAAATTGAGGAAAGAGGGAAAACCTCGTGGGAAAAACCGCCCCTCAAAATACAATGTAATCAAAAGAAAAGAGGAAGAAAAGACAGTTATGTGGAGGATTGCCGTTACACCAAAACTCGCAGGTTTTGGTAAACGTTACAAACTAGTAACTAGGATCCCTAGGGTGGAAATTACGGATTCTATAGAGGTGCGGTGATTCTTCCAACACCCCCCTCAAATGCAACTCGGGGGAATCGAACCTGGGTCCAATCTCTGATATCATGTGGAGGTTGGTGTTACACCAAAACCGGCAGGTTTTGGTAAACGTTACAAACCAGTGACTAGGATCCCCAGGGTGGAAATTACGGATTCTATAGAGGTGCAGTGATTTTTCCAATAATAAGGAGGCACATAAGGAGGATGTGTTCGTTGTATCAGTCATGGAAAAAATGATAGTCATTAGGTTATAATGCAGTATGATGGATGGTATCAATGCCAATGCAACATTCTTCAATTCCAATGGTGCCAAAACATTAATCCAACACAAAATTCAACGATTTTACAACTTCAATATTGTGTGTTATGATAGTGATATCGTTGATGAGGGAGAGTGTTTTTACAACAATATTGTTCTTACAGTGGTGAGTTGTGGCGTATTAGACCGCAAGTGTAAAGAAATGAGCCCGTTAGTGCTTTATTGCTTGGTCAAGATCAAATGATCCCCATATTCTATTTTGTATCAGAATGAAAATATAAGGAGTCCTCGAAATGATTTTCTCTTTAAGCTCTATGGATTGGCTTTCCTCCCTCTCCTATGGATGAATGAAATAATAATATCCCTGCTATTATCTTTGAGTTTAGAATGGACACATATTACATAAAACCATCAAGCTCAGAAGCCCGACTTGACATACATTTAATATTGCGATAACAGTTATGGTGGTGCGTTTCAATGGTGTATTAACATTGCATTGTAGAGCTTGGTTATATATATGGTGAATTAGGGTTTTATGCCCTAATTAACGGGTCAACAACCATATTTATTCAAACAATATTTGCACCATAGTGAATGTGATGTTGGAGCCTTAGTTTATATTCAACATAGATATGACTTATTCATAAGCAATGTATTATTTTGGGTAGCGATGAGATTAAGAAGCATTACTAATGCTATTGTAGATATTAAGCTTTGAATTGGAACATCATTCAACAATGCCACACAATCATATATTTGATGGATGAGGTATTATAAAGCACCGATATTGGGATACTCCAGAAGATATTTGATGGAACTATGGATAATAAACTATGTATACAATAATATATTATATACATGTATTATCATATGATTCATATGTAATATATCCACATATTTATCGCTGTTACGTTCATATATTATATGGTGACTTTCTCAGAAATGATGTGTTATACTGGTAGGTGCCATATCGATCTTTATGGTTAGATAGAGTAGTGTAAGGTGGATGCCAATTCTTCTGCTAACAACATGAAAGGTAAAAGGTTGTGGAGAGGCCTAGTGTATATCACATCAATGACGATGGTTCTCAAATCAAGGACATTTCATTTTTTATGAGTGTAAAGACATAATCTCAAATGTTATATGATTGCACGAAATACTGTCAGGTGACAAGGTGCGTAAGCATAGTCCTATAAACGTGAACATCATGCAATGGTGTCATATTAATGGTTTAATAACTTACACAAGTTTCATTTTTGTTTAATTTTTTCAAGTGAATTTAGTCCAAGGTTAAATAAGCCATATCCAAGAAGACAAGTTCAAGGGTTGAGAAACTTTAGACCCCCATTGCCATTGATGTCAAAGGGGGAGGTAAGCATAAGGATGGAGGATAAATTTTCATTTTTTTTTTCAAGATAGAAAGGGGGAGGATTAGTGTTTTGCAATCAATTCCAGAAAGGGAAATTGATGGAAAAGGAGCTGTACGAGAAGCAAGGTATGATGAGAAACAACAAGGAAAAGAAGGCAAAAGTGCAGTAAAGAGGAAAAAAGAAAACAAAGATGTGATGGAAAAGGAGAAGTGAAGAGGTAGCAAGGCAAAGTGCAGCAATAAGGAACAATGAAGGAGCAACAACAAGGAACAATGAAGGAGAAACAATAGGTAAAGGAGAGACAACACAACAATGTATAAACTAATGAACAAGATCAACAATGCAAAGGAGCAGAAGAGGAGGAGGAGTTGTGATACATTGAAATGCTTTGATAATGTTGCAGATATTTCTATATTGAAGAATTTTTTGTGATGTGAAATTGTTGATTGAGATGAATTGTTGTGATGCAAAGGTAAGACTCCAAGGCAAAGGCAAATATGTTGCAAAGATTATTGTGATGCATTAATGATAAATATTGTTATTTGATGTTGGAATTAGGTTGATGCATTTAATCATTACATGTGGTTGAAATTAATATTGGTTGGATTGTTTATTTTTGTGTTTTAATATTAAATATATGAAGAGTTTGGAAACAAATGAGTGGAAGGCAAAGAGTCAAGCCTATTCACTTCACATTCCTATGTGGGATACAAACAACCAGCAAACTATCTTTATAAAAGGTGTGATTTTAGAAGGAATTGAAGGTTAGAGAGTGGGAGAATGTGTCAGAGATGATTGAGCTATTATGCATTAGTTACCTAACACATATGAAGATTATGTGAAGCAGATTTGAAGGGAAAAAGATGCAGAAATGAAGATGGAGATGTGTATGATTTATGACTAGGTAAACAAACACTTTTTTATTTCTTGTTTACATCAGGGGATGCTAGTATTCTTTCAATTAGTGGATTGATAAATATCAGGCCGAAGCTTATTGAGGTATGATCCTCTTGTGGGTTGTAGCCTAAAGAAAACATATGGGAGTTGGAGCTTCCATGTAGTTGTAGCTTGCAAAAAATTAAGGTAGCAACATCCTGTAGGTTGGAGCCTACAAAAAGTCAGAAGTAATAAGGAGTAGGATCTTGACTTTGCATCACAATAATAATAAAATCATGGTTTTCTCTCTTTATGGGTTTCCACATATATCTGGTGTCAATATGTGTTGTTATTATGTGGTGATGTGATGTTTTGATTAGATTATTACTTGTTGTTCACATATTCAATATGCTAGCCATTATTTGTTAAACTACTCATGCAACGTTTTAGTTAATGAGATTAAGGAAAATAATTTTAATGTCCATGAATATTCTAAACTAATTCACCCCCCCTCTCAGTTTAGTCAAGTTTTCATCAGGATTCGGTAACATGGATACTACAAATGGAGCAATATTTTGATCTACATGATGTGCAACACTCACAAAAGGTACACATTACATATTTATATTTATAACCCAATTAGTTTGTATGGCATCGATGACTTTATTCCTATAAAAAACTTGTCACTTGGTCAATTTTTACAGAGGAAATGATAGAAAACTATGAGGATACAAATATCACTCCCTTTATTAGCCAATTGATAAATCTCAAATGAAAGGGGTTAATGGTAGAGCACATTGAGGACTTCAACAAATTGAATATCAAGGTAATTGATATTCTATAGGATTGTAGGATTGATGTCTCATAGGGAATTCAAAGGATAACATCCAATATGAGGTTTGAATTTGGGAACCTAATTCATTGGAGACGACATTCAATGTGGCAAGAAAAGTTGAGGAAAAAAGAGCAAAAGGTTTTTGTTACAATTGTGATAGCAAATATAATAAAGTTCATAAGTGTGTTGATAAGAAATTATTTTACATAAATTGTGAAGAGGAGGAAGAAAAGGAGCAAGAAACATCAAAAGAAGAGGATATACACCAAGAACCAACCCTGGAAAAATAAGAAATGAATATGACCATATCTTGTAATGCATTGGTGGGAATTACTACTCCTCAAACTATCAAGATAGAAGGACATATCAAGAAGAAAAAGGTAATAGAACTGATTGATCCGGGTAGTATCCATAACTTTATTCATTGTAAGATAGGAAAAGAAATGAATTTCTTTCTATATCTAGCACCAAAGTGTCAAGTGATGGTTGAAAATGGAGGAACTATAAATTTCTCAGGTAAGTGCCATAATATCAAGATAACCATGGGTGAATATATATTGAATAGTCCAATGCTTTCCATTCCAATGGGTGGTGATGATGTTGTACTAAAGTCCAATGGTTAAATTTTGGGAAGGAAAGAAAATTGAATTAAGGGGTATTGTAGGGAATCTAGGGAAGATAATCATATCTAATGGCATGAAAAATAATTTGAATAAATAAAAATGGGGATTAATTGCACAATTATGCTCACTAGAGGTTGAAACATTGGAATCATCCATTTCTCCAGATTTACAAAAAGTCTTGGACAATCATTCCAAGATATTTCAGACCGCCAAAGTCCTCCCACCTTGTTATAGACATATTTGGGAACATCAACCCCAAACTTATATGTCAATAAACTAGTGCTCTTCAACCCCTAAAAGAGTTGTTCCATATCCTAAAAGAACATAGTCATCTGATTACACCATTATTCAAAAGTTCCACCTGAGAAACCATCCATAAATGGCCTAAATTGAACCATACTGACTGTTCCACTGGCAGGGTGTGATGCATACTGAGTGGTACACTGCCAGGGTGTGATGCATACTGATTATGCCTTCTATAGGGTGTGATGGGTGAGGATGGACAAATCTCCGAGACAGTTTGCTAGGTGGTTGCTCATGGAATCTTCTAGAAACTTCTCCTATGCCACTTGCTTCTCGGAATTCGCCTAGGGATGAGTAAGAGATCCAAGAAATCTCCAAGTGGAACCAATTGTAACAAGTGGAATGACACTAATCAAACCCTAGAGATGACTCACACCCTTGCACACATCTATAAATGGATCCCTCATCTAAGAGATCCAGAGGCTAGAATATTGTGAATTGCAAGGAAGTGCTGATAGTTTGTAATTGAGGAAAGAGCATTGTATTGTTGGTGTTATCTTGCTATTTCATGAGGTGAAGAGGGATTGATGCTGGGAGGATGATGCTAGATCAAACAACTGGGTTGTAATTCTCCCTTCTATAAATAAAGTTTTTCAAGTTTTCTTCCATATGATTGTGCAATTGTGAATGTTATCATTTGTGAATGCTATCATTTGTTCATTATATATTTGATTATGTAATGTTTATGTTGTAATAGATCATGATACTTTGACGATTCTTTGTTGCTGTATTTGTGCAAGTACTGTCCAAGCGGGTTAAGTACGGGGAGGAGTTGCAAGCTCTATCAAGGGAGAGATAGATCAAGCAAGGGATTAAGCAGAAGTTCCAAGTTGGTTCCATTATCTTTTTCTTATCTGTTACACATAGAAGAAATCGTCGAATTGCTTTAAACTGTTGTTTCTAGGGTAGTTGCCAAACCTAGAGGGCTAGTCGTTCGACAAGACACTAGTTTTACCAAAAACAAATTGGCGACTCCACTGGGGAAGAACAAATGTTTGTTTTTTGTTATTGTTTGTTTTATAAACTATAGACAGAGCCTGAAGTGAGCCAGGTAGCCTTCGAACTGCTCTTGCTCTGCAATTGCATAGTAGATGAATGCTGCTTCAGTCAATCTCTAGTTTAGTTTATGAATTAAACATTTGATTTACAAGAATTCTAGATGCCTTTTTGGTAGCTCAGTAACCTCTCAAGACATTCCTCTATACTTTTCTCTTTACTGTCCATCAAAGCTCAGCTTTACTCATTGAAAATAGTTGCACATCTGAGCCAAAACCCACTTCAGTTGTGCTCCTTGGACTATCGCACTATCTTCCACTGTAACCCAGTATGCATCGCACCTCCTAAGTGTAGTAAGTGCGATGCATCCTTGTTTCTATGAAAACCAGGTGCAATGACTGACTGAACCCTTTTTTTCCATTCTAGAAATTGGCAGTTTTTGACCTTGTTTCCAGTTTTGTTTAGTTGTTTTGCTGCTTATGAACAGTGCCTCCTTACTGAAGCCTACTTGCATCACATAGATCAGCCTCCATTATATTAGGATTAGTGAATTGTTTCTTGTGTATTTTTTCATCATTTACAATCCCTTGGCGAAAAGTTGTTTAAATTTATTTGTAACTTTGGTACAAAAAGTGTCGTAATTGTCGTTTTGTGTCGAAAAGAGAAGTGTCGTGAATTCTTCCTTCCTTTGATAGTCGATTGAAATTTTCTTCACGTATTTGGTTTGATTTGTTTCTATTTGAAGTGTCGAAAGAATTTTTTTTTTTATTCAAAATGGAAAAGTGTCGTGGAGTCTTCCTTTCTCTTTTAAAGAAGAAATTGTCGAAAATGTCATTTTGAAAGAAATATTTTAGATCTCTGTTGCATTTAGTTTTCCTTCTTGGCATTTTTCAAATTAAGGAGAACAAAAACAAATACATGCATTTGCATTTAGCATTTTTTAGTTTGTGTGCGAAAAATGATTTAGGAAAATGCACTAGTGTGTGCTCTTTTCTCTTTGTTTGAAAGAATTGTAATCTTCTTTCCCTAGTAGCTAGGATTTTCATTCCTCAAAATAAGCAAAGATTGTTTATCATTGTAGATTGCACTTAGGAATTTAAAATCATCATCATGCGGTGAGCCATTGAAAAGAAAACTCTAAACAAGATCAACTTAAAATAAATTTCAATGAACCTAGCAACGCTTTGGAACTTAATCAACATATCTAGAGGTCTAGGCTAGAGACATGTTCTGGTGTCATTAAAACTAGTGGCTATCATTTTCATTGAAGGTTGGGTGATTCCTCCTTCTTGATACGACAACTGATAGCACAGACTTGTGCTCCCCGTACCGTCGCGTATATATTGAGATACCACAATAGGCTTATATCCTTTATCCATAGGAAGCTGAGTTTGTCGCCTTATTGATCACAATGCACTGAACATAGCATTTGCGAAGATTGACTATCGTACATAAGTCCTTGGTAATTTCTCTTTAATTTATTACTGTATATTGCAGTTTTGCAATTGGTTTGGTAATCCCTCTGTCTAGATTTTCTAGAGTAGTCACTTTCGTTCCTTTTCAACTCTTTAAAGAAAAGGTCCATCTGAGCACTTTTCCTTTCAGGCTCATTAAAAATTGAAGGACACTAGATTCGTCTTTAGCTTTTTCTTGACTCTTAAAAACTAAAAAAGCAAAGTTGTGTCAAAGCGTCATTAAAATTAATTGAATTCAGAATAACATCTTTTTCCCCTTAATTTTGAGTTGGCCAAGTAATCTGCAATGATGGAAGAAAGTCAATCAAAACCCTATCATTCGTGGAGACTAGTGAGTCAACCGTATTTGACTTCGGAAGCGAAGCCAATCCGGACAAAGTGGTCTCGTTTAATTGAGTGTAATTCATCTGGTTTATTTGAAACTTTGGTTTCAACATCGTCAGAGACTCCAGTTACTCCAATTATTTCTGGTACATCTGCCTTTAGAGAATAAGTTCCGCAGTTACAAGAGGACATTAGAACTGATCCTAGTGTAATGGTAGACACTTCTATACCTGAAACAACTCCATCTAGAGTTGATCCAGAACCCATCTCAATTCAAACTGAGGCTACATTGGAACCGCTAGTTGTTCAATAACCTCCCTTTGAGACTGACGTTCACTTACCTGAACATCTGGAAGTTGAGTTTCAGAATTCAAAAGGTGTCACCCCTCCAGTGTTTATCACTGCAGAAGCTATACCTTCTTCGGCTCCAGGAATCTTTTACGGACCTAACGGTCTACCTCTTCCACCTGGTCTAATTGCTATAGAGGAGATAGTAGAGGATCCTCCATCTAGTACCCCATTACATTTTGGAATTGGGATTCATTTGTGTCCTTCTACTCCCGAGTTTGGTTCTTTTAATCCTCCTTTGTCACAAGTTCCTGTCGAATCGCTAGGAAATATTTTGGATAGATTAAACATGTTTGAGCAACCATCGACATCTAGGAATGTGTCATCTGATGCAGCTACGACAGAACTTCCTGCTTCCATTCCTATAATGTTTGCTGGTATACCATCTGTTCCAGCTAGTTATCAATCACTAGCTGGAGCTCACTCAAGGGTTGCTTCGGCAACATGGTCTGCTCCTATTTATTCATCTGGAGTCCCATCTAGTATTTCTTATGTTGAAAATCAACAATTTAATCCTCCATGCAGTATCAATTTGGCCAGATCAGTCTTCAAAGACCGATATATCCTTTAAACACTACACTGGCACCATATGGAGGGCAGTATGCCTTTTCACTATTTCCTCCTGAGAGTTTCCAACAAAATTCAGGTCAAACTAGAAGTACATCTGGTCGTTGGATACCAATACTACCAGAACAACCAAGGATTGTATATTAAACGCAACCAATCCAACCTGTGTCGAATATTCCCACTACACCTGCTATTATTACCGTGTCGCAAGCACAAGCACAACTTGTTGTGTCTCAACCTCAAGTCTCTCAGGTTGCGATACAACAACCACTTGTCTCTACGGCCCAATTGCAACCTCAGGTTAGTGCTTCTTTATCTGGAACTACTTAGGCATAAACGGGTGCTGTCAATCTGTATCTTGGTCAATCTTCCAGTATTGGGCAACAACAAATGGCCCAACAACCATGGCTGGCCCAATACCAACAACCACAATTCCAGCAAACCCAACCTCAGTTTGGGCTCGGTTTACAAGCTCAAACTGGGCTTGGTCAATACCAAGCCTAGGGAGGACTTGAGAAACAAGGCTTTGTAGGTTATGGGTAGCCTCATTTTCAAAACGGTTATCAACAACCACACTATACTGGTTATGTCCAACAACCTTATCAAAGTTACTAGCATCAGATACATTATGTTGGTATGCAAAGACCTACTGCTCAAGCAATTCCATATTATCTTAGGTATGCTTCACCTAACCTGAATCAACAGTTGCCTTTTGTAGCAACTCTGGAATTACCAGATTTGAATTGGCTAATGAATGATCCAATTGCATACGCCCCTTGGTGGCCAGCGATTCCTCATACACTTCCCTCTGATATTCCTAAATTCAATGGAAATCCAGGTGAAGATCCATCGAATCACGTAATGACTTTTCATTTGTGGTGCTCATCTAACACCCTGAATGATGATTCGATTAGGCTTCACCTTTCTCAGAGAATGCTCATTGGTCTAGCAGCTAAATGGTACATTGAATTGCCTAGAGCTTTGTTTAATAACTTCAGCACCCTTGTCACTACTTTTCTAACCCACTTTCAGCTACCCATCAGGTATGAAATGGGAACATAACTCATTACCAACTTTAAACAGACCACGACCACTCACATATCTGATCATATTCATGAGTGGCAGCGTAGTCATCGAATGGTAAAGACATATGTTCCTGATCAGCTTTTAGCTGAGTGGTTTATTAAGTCCTTATTGCCATCTATCACTGACAACGTGGCGAAAGGAGGAGTTGTCATTGAAGAACAATTCATTGCTCGTGCCCAATATTTAGACTTGATCTATACTCCATCTGGCACACTCTACGACAAAATTCCTAATGCTCCTAGACCTGAATTTTCCGTTCTACCTCCTCCTAAATCGAATAGGGACTCTCATGTCGGCGACGGTGTGATCGGTGCCTCAAGCACGCAAACCACAAGGGGTCCATCTGGTAAAGCTATTCATGTTTCTAGTCAGAATGCAAATGAAAAACCTCTTGCCTTAGAGATTAATGTTGTGTCATCTGACAAGGGAAAAAATCCAAAGCAACCAGGGGACAAGAAGAAAGGGAAAAATAATAAAAGAAACAAGAAAATTCAACTCTTGAAAAATCATCTAAGAACCCTACTGGGCCAAAGAAACCTCCTCATTTTCCATGTTTGATATGCAATGAGGAGCATTATACGAGGGAATGTCCACATTGATCTAAGGTTTCAAAACTTCTGAAGGCTTTGAAAACCTCAGCGGTGTTGACTAATCCGTTTCCGAACCTAGAAACTAATCTGGTTGCTATCGATAATGCTTCCACATCCCAAGTGCTAATGTTATCCATATCGAAAAAGAAAAATGACGCTTTGGTATCAACGAGGAGTAAATATTATGGGAATCCATCATCGTCGGACAACCAGGTTACTAATTAACCTAGTAGTTCGACAACGACTTCACCAGAAGTTGTTCCACCCATTATTCCTGAATTAACTATAAAGCCACCAAAGGGAGTCGTACACAAATCGACATTTAATCCTCATGCTCGAGCCGCTCAAAATTATAATATAGTGGAGGATCTGGTTCAATTGCCATCCACTATGTCGACACTTGAGGTATTGCAAAATTGTCCCTCCTAAAAGCAGGCTTTGTTATCAGCAATAGGTGGGATCGATCCAACAGATTCCAATCTTGTGGCCTTTAATCATAAAGGATATAGAGCTCAGTTACCGGCCCAACTCACTTTCCTTATACAGGTAAAATCCCTCAATAAAGTTGTTCATCAAACCATCATTGATGAGGGGGCATCCACCTGTATTCTGTCAATGACTTGCTGGAAAACTCTTTGCACACCACGCTTGTCGTGATCACCAACAACATTAAAAGCATTCGATGGAAGAACATACACTCCATATAGGATCTTAAGTAACTTGCAAGTTGAACTAGGCATAAAGATAGTGGAAATTGAAGTCGAGGTCATTGATGGAAACCTTGATTACAATATTTTACTAGGAAGGCCCTGGATTTATGCTATGGCTGCCGTTGTGTCTACATATTTTAGAAAAATTGCATTTCCCTTCCAAGGTGGAACACAATCGTTGACCAACTAGCATTTTTTGCTAATGGTTCACAAGATACTAGAAGCATTCCATTGATCCATGGAAGTTCACAATCACTTCAAAATGTTGGAGTAGGTCTCCTAAAAGACCCTTCCTTAATGGGTACTTTTTCCCTCCCACCTCCATCTAGTTTCGTGGAAGTGGCCATAGTGGAAACCTGTCAAACGATCTCTTCTACATCATCTGAGTTTAAGAAGAGTTCCGACTATTTTTATAGTGAGGATCATCGTGAGGTGTTGCCACCAAGCCCCATCTAATTTTTGTAGCAATCAGTTTTCTAGGCTTGGGCAGCAAACCCGAATCAGCGCTCGACGAGTGTTTGGGTAGATACGTCTATAGAATATGGTACCTCTTCTGATCCTTGGTCTCGTATACATTCTACAGACAAAGGGATCATCCAATCAATGGCGATAGAAGAGACGCTGTGGGAAGATTACCACCATCGTTCCCACCTTTGAGATGACAATGAAAATTATTTGAACGACCTCAATCATCCTTCAATTTTTGATTTTTTATTAAATTCTGTAAACACAGTAGATTCGAGCGAAATCTGTCTAACATTGAAGAAACTATCGCCATTAATATTTTGACCAAACCTAATATTGTAGAGAATATTCATGTTGGAAAATCCTATTCTCCATTAGAACTAGAGATTTATTGTGCTCTTTTTTGTGAATTCAGAGATGTCTTTGCATGGTCATATGAAGAAATGCCAGGCATTGACTCGAGAATTGTTGAACGTGAAATCAAGATGTATCCAGATGTCAAACCAGTATGAAAAGGGCTTCGATCTGTCCATCTGAAGAAAGCGCTACCATTAAAGTAGAGGTTGAAAAACTTTTTCATGCTGGCTTCATTTACCCTATTCCTCTCACTAATTGGGTATCGAATATTGTTCCTGTGATGAAAAAACAAGGAACCATTAGAGTGTGCATCGATTATAGGAATGTAAATCAATCATGTTCGAAGGAAAACTATCCTACACCCTTTATCGACCAGATTATTGATGAATTTTCCAGATGTGAAATCTTTTCATTCATGGATGGATTTTCTGGATACAATCAAATCAATATCTGCCCAAAGGACCAGCGAAAAACTGCATTTATATGTCCGTGGGGCACATTCGCATAACGTAAATTACCTTTCGGTTTGAAGAACGCAGGGGCCACTTTTCAGAGGGAAATGAATTATGCCTTCCATGACATCAAACACATCATTCAACCATATCTCCATGATCTGCTAGCTCATTCGCGAAAACGGACTCACACTACAAGATACGACTCAATCCACACAAATGTGTGTCTTGTGTCGGTTCTGGTCGATTGCTTCGTTTTGTAGTTTCTAAGGACACAATTCGACTTGACCCATTTAAGGTTCAGGCAATCCTTGACTTGCCTCCACCTTCAAATTTGCTTCAGATTTAGAGACTCCAAGGGAAAGCTAACTTTCTGAGGAGGTTCATTCCACATTATGCTGAGCTTGTTAAAGGTTATACACGTCTTTTGAAAAAAGGAGTAGCCTTCCACTGGGATTAGGTTGTGCAAGATTCTTTTGATGCTGTAAAAGATTCCCTGATAAAAGCATCATAAATGTACACTCCTAACTATCAAAAAGACTTCAACCTGTATCTTGTCGTTGCAGATACAACCATCGCTATAGTTTTAGTGCAAGAAGATAATGGAATTGAACATCCTATATATTATTTAAGTTGCAATCTTAATGATACAAAAAGCAAGTACTCTTATGTTGAAAAGTTGGCTTTAGCAGTTGTTCAAGCAGTACAAAGATTTCGACACTATGTTCTCTTTCGCAAAACTACCATTGTGTCAGATTGCAACCCTATGACCTACATTTTGTCACGTCAATTACTGGGGGGCAAATATTCCAAATGGATAGCCATTTTGTAGGATTTTGATATGGAATTCACCAAATCCAAATCAAAGAAGTCTCTCGTCTTTACAGAGTTACTTGGTGACCTTCGTCATCCAACGATTTAACATCCCAAGCATCAATCATGGATGAGACTTTGTTTCTGATATCGTCAAGCGATCCGTGGTATGGGGATATACTGGTCTATCTCCAAATCCAAACTTTTAGGCCTAACACCTCTCACTCTGAACAGTGACATACTCGATACCAAGTCAAAGACTATCAGATTATTGGTGATACACTTTACCGTCGTGGTGTCGATACAGTTCTACGAAGGTGCCTCATGCATGAGGAGGCTGAAAAAAGTTTTGAATGATTGTCATTTAGGTGCTTGTGGGGGGCATCCATCTGGTTACGCTACTGCACAAAATATCTCACAAGCTGGTTACTTCTGGCCCACCATATTCAAATATTGCATAATTGCAGTCAGAAGTTACCATGCTTGTTAGATTTTTTATCGCAAAACCAGATTACCACCTGCACCACTGCATCCAGTCATTGTTGTTGGGGCATTCACTAAATGGGGCATTGATTTCATGACATGTAACCCATGGGTATATTATAGTCGCTATCAACTATTTTACAAAATGGTGAAACGACTGCTCGTTTCTTTTTCAATCATGTAGTTTCTAGATTTGGTGTACCATAGGCTAGAGACACAGATCATGGGTCGCATTTTCACAGCCACATGATGATCGAATTGAATGCCAAATTAGCACTGACCCATGATAGTTCTACTCTGGACAGTGTGCATCTCAGTATGCATTGCACCTTTCGATATAAGCTAGGTACGATGATTGGGGAATGGAATCTTTAAACCCCAAGGGCTCAAAAATGTGGAAAAACTAGCTCAGAATCAAGAAAAGATGGAATGAAAATGAAGAGCTCAAGGATAGCTCCTACCTGGTCCTGACAGCATGAAGAATGGTCCATAGGATTTCCTGAAATCAACTGGTGAAATTTGAGGGGGAAAACCGCTCCAGAGCTCCAAAATCCCAAATTTGAAAAGAAATGATGAAAGTGAAAGGTAAAACTACTTTTTATGTTTACTATTCAAGTACTTCAAGTAAAATGTTAGTTTTAGTTCTTTTTCGTCCATATATATGTATTTCTAATCAATTTGATGGAGTGATTGAGCAGGTTGAACGACTAAAGAAAGACATTGATGTGCTAAACAGTGAATTGAACATCTTTGACCACTGTTCCTAGCATAGTTTTGTCATTTCGAGCTTAAGTAAAAATGAAAATGACTCCAAGCATAGTTTGTTCGTTTCAAGCTTGTATAAACATAAAATTGAATCCAAACATAGTCCCCCATGGTTTAATCTTGTCAAAAATGAACCCATTTACAAGTGATTAACCTTTGTCATTATTGTTCTATCAGCGTTTTGAACCTTGGTTGTGTACATCCCATCACCACCATCCCTTTGGTTGATCATACGCTTTCACTTGGTTTCTTACCCTTTTGAGGAATAGTTGCGATGAGTCATCTTATTAGCTAGCCTCTTCATAGAATTCACCATGTTTTGAGAAGTTCCAAATTCACTGGAACCAGTTGCTACCCTAGACACCACTTGTTCCTCAAAATCGAGTCTCCTTTAAACCCCTTTCAGACTCGTTAAATATTAAAATATTGTCGAGCGCTGACCTTTCCATCTCATTAAAGTGATTGGAAATGTCATCCCTCCTGTATAATTTTATACTTTTTTTGACCCGAGGGATTATCTTACGAAAAAGTCGAGTGCTTGTCTTTTTCGGCTCGTTAAAGTGATCGGAAAAGTCATCCCTTTTGTATTATGTTATCCTTTTTTGGAATTGAGGGATTATTTTACGAAAAAGAATTTATGGAGTTTTCTTTTCGTCGCTTTTCAAACTCTCTAAACATGAAAAGGACCGAGTTATTCTTATCATTAAACTCATTAAAACAATACCGACAAACTTTTCCATTCTAGACAAGACCGAGTTTCACTATCTCTAGACTCATTAAAACATAGCGACAGGTTTGCCCGAAGGGCAAATTATAGAACAAGCATATGTTATCCTCCTCAAGATTGACAAAAATAAAGAGGTACTGGTCAGCAATGATTGGGGAAAAAGGGAAAAAAACTTGAAGAACTTATGGTAGCAGGTCACTCTTGAACATGACACATTCACTTCATCACCATTATTAAGTTGGGTTGGGTTATCCCATTCACCGGTCATCTCACCATTGGTCTTTCACACCATCCATATTTTGGGGTTAACACTACCAATTCATCTCAGTGTTGCTGACATGTTCAAGAGAAGTCATTCAGTTGAGAAACCACCATCTAGTTAATGTCTCATCCATTGCAATACCTCCGACCTTCATTTTTTCATGACCGCCATTCCTGAACCTTGTGTCGTCAGTTTATTTTCACCTCCAGAAATCATTTGCTTCATTTCGTATCGTAGATGTGGGATACATCAAGGCCCTCCTACGACGAGTCACTTCTTGTCGACATCAGCTCATTATCCAAGAAGTTAACTTAGAAACAACCCTTTCAATGCTTTTAAGCTTGCATACATCAATGGCAAGTTTCTCACTTCCGGTGACCGGTTGACATCAATGGCCTTCGACCGAGAGATTTTTCATGGTGTTCAACATCATATCATATATTCACACCACTTGAATTGTATTGTAGTACCTTGAGGGTCATTATCATTATCGGTGATTCCTCTCACGTCTATTAACAACTTATATCATTGGCTAGTAATCAGGCAATGTCTTTCCATGTTCGACTTCAGAACATCTCTTCACATGGATTGACTTGTACATCGAGTGAAGATTGAATCAGTTTGAAGACCCCAGATCTAGTATCATCCATTCGAGCTGTGATATATTTAGGGATATAAAAACATCAAATGTACAAATGCGCTGCACAGATGGTCATCCAAACCATGGATGATGACTCTTCATCTGAAGAATCACCAGTCTGCATCTACAGATGACTATTTGATCTATGTACATGAAATGAATTTATAAAGCTGAGCATGGGAATTCCTTCCACAGCTAGATCATGAAAACTATATTATGATGATGTATTGTATTGTAACTTATGCAGGTCATCTTCCAATTTGAAACCTCGGATCCTCATGATAAAGCATTTCACCCGACATCAATATTTACGACTTCATGATTTAGGGGGCAACTGTTATAGACATATTTGGGCACATCAACCCCAAACTTATATGTCGATAAACTAGGGCTCTTCAACCCCTAAAAGATTTGTTTCATACCCTAAAAGAACATAGTCGTCTAATTACATCATTCCCCAAAAGTTCGACCTGAGAAACCATCCAGAAATGGCTTAAACCGAACCATACTGACTGCTCCACTGGCAGGGTGTGATGCATACTGAGTGGTACATTGCCAGGGTGTGATGCATACTGATTAGTC
>APFE031622261.1:3093-15123 GCA_000404065.3 Pinus taeda
TATTTTTAGTAGTTTTTCAGGTCCTGAACTTCCGGAGCCGTTTTGAGGCCCTAAACGACGTTTTTTGGGGAATCCAGGGGCAACATGGGTCCATGGAATGGACCCATGTTGCCTGTTCCAACAATGATAGTTCTCGGATAGATCTTTCTAACGAGCTATCATACGCGTCAAACGGAGATCGTATGCCAAAGTTACGACCCCGGGAAATTGATGTACCAATTTACCCAAAACGGGGCCCACAATTTGGCGTTTCATCTTCTAAGGTTCGGTTTTGGAATGTGAAGGGTTTTCCATTATTTCTCAATAATAAATAGGCCTTCAAGCCTCATTGTAACACAGTTCGGAACAGTTCAGAGGCATGTAGCGACCACATCTCTTCTCAGAGATAAGCTACCATCGTCCTAGTTGGTTTATTTCCATTTCTGGTTGTAAGCATATTTCGGTATTTTCCATTAATGAAATGAAGTATTTTTTCCACTGCATCTTTGTGTATATGGTTATCTCTGTATTTTATTGTGTTCCTGTTTAAATCCGGATCACAAAAGAAGTACATGAACACACTTCATATACCTCACATCCTGGGGCCATCTGAAGAAAAGGGTGCCAAGCTGCTGAAGTTGTTCAGAACATCAATATCACGGCATTGAATTGCATGGAAATGGCTGCTCGCACATAAATGTTGACACTTGCACTCCACTTAGAAAAGTGGCCAAAAAATAGAATGAGCAAATGGAAAATCTGAACACACCATCAGATTTGTAGTGTCGAACAGTGCAAAATTGACTGTCAAGTTTCTGAATTTTGAGAAAGTGAGAATATGGGGCTCAAGGAATCTTTTAGATTCCCCTTAGATTCCTTAAAGATTCCCTCCTCCAGGCTCTCTGCAAATCTGCTTCTCAGATCAAGAAACTGGATATGCCATCGGGTTCGTGTCGCCGAGAGGTGTAAGATCGACATAAAGTTTGTCCAATTTGGACACTGCAAAAATTTCACCCTCCTGGAATTTTTGCTCCTTCATGGTTCCACCCGCATTAAAATTTAATTAAAAAAATTCGCCTCAAATTCCATGCCTGCTCCTAGTTCCTCCATCTTTGGGCGCAATGGGAAAATGTTTGGTTTTATATACAAATTTCTTGGTGAAGTTTACAAAAAGACTGTTTGGAGGATTGGTAAATGAGCCAATTAGTCAAGGGGAGGTTAGGGGATCAAATCCCGGCTCCCAAAAATCCACGTGCATTTCTTTTTGTGGGGGTTGGGTTAGCATTGGGTGGCCTACCCCTTAATTACCAAAACAAGGTTGGTGCATTGATTTGTTGTATTAAAATTTTGGAGTACCGTGGTTGGTACGTATCATGGGTTGTTTATTGTACATGGGGCCGCTGCACAATGGCGGGCCAGCCCACATGGCTAGTGTGGGCTCGATACCTGTCGGCCTCCTCACATTAAAATGGTTAATGGGTACTTATATAGAGGCATGGGTTGGTGGGGGTGGTGGTCCACCACCTCCTTTACATTTTGATTTTTTAACTTTTAATAAGAATAAGGTCATTTCAAAAATTCCAAAATTTGGCTGAAGGAGTCAAATTAAATAGGCCACAAATTCACCCGAAATCTAGCCGAAGTTGGCTGGATTCCATTCACCAGAAAACTTCCAAATTGTGTCTCCCTTAAGCCTGCCTAGTCAGCAAAATTCAACCAAAACTTTGACTGCCTCTATCTTCTTCATTCAGACTCAGATTGACGAACCGTTTGCACCACTGCGATCAAGACAACAAGATCTATGTTCTGGTCTTAGTTCAACAACATTCTGATCACTTTTATTTTTGACCTTTTCTGAGTCCTCTATGACTTCTACCTATGTCTGGAGCCACCTGGATCAATGCTTACCACTTTCTTGGAGACTTGTATGGCTGTGAAAGGACTACAAGAGTTGATAAATAAGTGTGCTAGTAAGGAAGCTTCTCCTAGTGGACCCCACGTAGTTAGAAATTTTGGTAAGCATAAGGCAAGAATAGGGTGCGAGATGAGGCTTACTGCACAAATAGGAGAATATGAGATGGACCAAGTTATTTTGGAATTGGAGTCTGATGCAAACGTATTTCCTAAACAAATATGGGAAATAATGGGGAGACCTATGCTGCAGTGGTCTCCGATTCAATTGAGGATGGAAAATTAGCAGAAAATTATCCCTATGGGATGCATGCAGGGAGTTACCATTGACATAGAAGGTGTGAGCACGTTTGATGATTTTGAAGTGATATATATTGTGGATGATAGAAATCCATACTCCGCGCTCCTGGGAATTGATTGGGATATTGACATGAATGGAGTCATCAATTTGAAAAAGTGGATGATGTCATTTGAAAGGAAATCACTCCACATGGTAGTACCATTGGACCTTACAGAAGGACCTTGCTACCTAGAACCAGTTCGTGACTATGAGGAAAGTGATGATGATCTAGATTAGATCTATAAAATAACAGCGCAAGACCAAGATTGGGTTAATCTGACGGCTAATGGATGAATTGCATGGGACCGTGAAAGCTCTTGTACCTCAGATTCATATGAAGAATTGGAACATTGGCAGAATAGGTTGCACGAAGTATCTATGTTGCACTGCAATATGATGACTAAATCACTGCATTGCGTGTCCTCGGAGGTAAGAATTTTACCTTATTATGATGGTTTAACTAATGTGGATAAATTTATGGATGCTTTTGAAAGAGAGGTTCTGGAGGATCATTGCTTCCAAGTGTTGGATTTGGCACTACGCGCTACGCCTATACGGTGGTGGGTTACGCATAAAGACAACTTTGGTGAGTGGCGCGATTACAGGAGGATGATGAGGATGCGATTTGGTCATCCTAAAGTATGATTAACTGAGAAATATGATGGCAAGAATGATCCATGCGATCATTCGGCAAAGTGGACTAAGGTTTATGGAATGGAGTTGCATCCAAAATGGGTGCATTTATTCTGTCACACTTTGGATGTAATACCAATGAATTGGTACCTGGAAGCGGAGCTCTGCCATGGCACTAAGGAGTGGGATGTTTTGAGATAGGGATTTTTGATGACCTTCATCTTTGAATATGGGTTCGAAAGAATTGATGAGGCGCTACAGGAGGTTAAAGCATCGATCTTCCGAATTCCACAGGATCCTTTGGAATTGGTTCAACCAAATTGGAGCACCTAGTTGCACCATGCACTAGAATGCTATAATAGGACTGTAGAGGGGGAGGATGAGGATCCAAGGAATATTAACATCCCAGAAGCAGAAGGCCACCGTGAGGTTGAGGGACCGCATATAGAGAATCCAAATATCTCTGCACCCTTGAAAACTAGGAAAGTAAACATTGGGACAGAAGTGGAGCCTAAATTCATGAAGATTGGAGATTATTGGGATGATGCCATAGTGGATAATGTTGTTGAGTTACTCCATGAGTACCAGGATATTTTTCCCACAAAATTTTCAAACTTAAAGGGCATCATAGGCGATTTAGTAATGATGAAGATAACTTTGAAGCCAGACGTGAAGCTGATTAAGCAAAGGCCATATCTCCTTAACCCGAAGTAAAAAGAAAAGGTTCGCCTGGAGTTGGATAAGATGCTTGAGGCATGTATTATTGAACCAGTGGAGGAATCTGATTGGGTAAGCCCAATGGTAGTCCAGGAAAAGAAGAAAAAGGGAGAAATAAGGATTTTCATAGATATGAGAAAGCTTAATGATGCCTATGTTCATGATCCTTTTCCAAAACCGTTCATAGATGAGGTACTAGATAATGTTGGAGGGTAGGAGGCTTATTCATTCACTGATGGGTTCTCGGGGTACCATTAGATTAATATCGCGCCAGAAGATAGGAGTAAGATGAACTTCATGAAGGAATGGGGATGTTTCCAATACATAGTGATGCCTTTTGGAATGAAGAATGTGTCGGTGATATTTTTGCGCGTAGTCATCACGACATTCAAGGATTTTATTCACAAGTTACTGAAAGTATATTTTGATGACTGGACAATGTTTGGGCTAGTAAAACACCATGTAGCCAGTTTGCACTTGATGTTGGATACATGCTGAGGGTATTAGATTGCGCTGAACCTGAAGAATGTTTGTTTTGCGTCCCTTTTTGGAATTTTACTGGGCCATGTGGTGTAAAAGCAAGGATTAATGGTGGAACCTGCTAAGATCACAGTCATAGTAAATTTGGAGGCGCTAAGAAGTGTCAAAAAGTTGTGCACAATGTTGGGCCATACTGGCTACTATCAGAAGTTTATCAAGAGTTATTCTCAGATTACTGCACCTATGAAAAGGTTGTTGAAGAAGGTCAATACATTCTATTGAGATGAAGAATGTCAACACAACCTAGATGTATTAAAGGAAAAAATGGTCACCGCACCGATCCTGGTATTCCCATATTGGAAAAAGGAATTCCATGTGCATGTTGATGCCTCATGTATTGCACTAAGAATAGTACTGACACAAGCCAGTGAAGGGGAGATGGATCATCCTATAGTGTTTGCAAGTAGGAAGTTATCAAAGGCTGAAAAAAATTATTCGATGACAGAGTGCGAAGAGTTGGCTATGGTGTATGCACTACAAACATTCATAGATTGCCTGTTGGGCAGACATTTCAAAATGTACACAGACCATTCTGCATTGAAGTATCTAGTCAATAAGCCTATGTTGGGGGGAAGATATGCATATGGCTACTATTGTTTCAAGAATATGATTTCGAGGTAATTGTGAAGCCAAGAAGGTTGAATGAAGGACCTGACCATCTGTCGTGCATTGAGATAGGAGAAGAGCCTACCAATTTGGAGGAAGGGTTGCCTGACGTGCAGCTCTTTGCGGTGCGCGTCACTGATAACTACTTCGCGGATACTATCCACTTCTTGACTATAGGGATGACTCCAGAAGGGTACAACAGTGAGCAGAAGAAAAGGTTGGTACTGCACGCGGAAGATTTCTCAGCCATTGCCAACCATTTATATAAGATGGGATTAGATGAGATACTCCAACGTTATGTGTTGGATTTTTAATGGAATAGTATTCTCGTTGAAGCTCATGGAGGAGTAGCGAGAGGGAATTATGCGGGAAAGGTAACAACACATAAGGTTTTGCACACTGGGTTATGGTGGCCAACGCTACATAAAGATTCTAAAGTGTATTTTAGAGCATGTGATGTATGTTAGAGAATGGATAGACCATCATGAAGGGATGAGATACCTCTAAATCTGTAGGTGTCATTGCAGCCATTTGAGAAATGGTTGATTGATTTCGTAGGACCAATTCAACCCCTATGCAAGAAAACAGGTGTGTGTTATATCATCACCGCGATCGAATATCTAACCTGATGGGCAGAGCAAAGCCTGTGAAGGATTATGCAGGGAAAACAACCATAAATATCTTGTTTGGATATGTGTTGACCAGGTTTGGTTGCCCAAAGGTTTTGATGAGTGATCAGGGTAAACATTTTCTCAATGAAACGATCAACGCGCTGACAAAAGTGTTCCAAGTTTACCATCAGAAGAGTACACCGTATCATCCTCAGGCCAATGGAACAGTTGAAGCTTTCAATAAGATATTGGAGAATGCACTGAAAAATATTTACAACATGCAGTGGAATGATTGGGACGTGTGTGTACCAACATTATTGTGGGCATACATTACTACTTGCAAAAAGCTGACAGGTCGGATGGCTTTTCGATTAGTTTATGGCGTAGAAGTTGTGATACCTATGGAATACATCGTGCCTAGTCTACGTGTAGCATATTTTACTGGAATGATGGACCATGGAGCCTTAGAAGAGAGGCTCTCACAACGAATGGAACTCAAAGAAGATAGACTTTTGGCTAGATTCCATTAAGACGTTCAGAAGGAACGCGAAAAATATTGGGATGATCGGCAGATAAAAATGTGCACCTTTAAGGTAAATGATTTGGTTTTATTATATGAAAGTAAGATTGTTAAGTTTCCAGGAAACTTTTAGATGCAATGACTAGGACCATATGTTATCAAAGAAATTAGAGATGGTGGTACAATTCAGCTCGCGAAGTTGAATGGAGATCCATTTCCGAGAAGGGTAAATGGTAGCCAATTGAAGCTATACATAGGGGATCCGAACCAATGATTACATGACAGCATCATAGTCTTATTACTCCAGGCACCTGCAAGGGGACACGGGACTATAAACTACACTGTGTGGTTTGTAGAGCTACGCGATGGGAGCACTGCATGGAAAAGGGTGGTGTCACAGTCCCAGAAGAGGTGTGAAGGGAGCTATGCTAAAGGAGGAGATACCGCACAACATGACTAGAAAATGACCGTTACAGTCATTGTTCATGATTTGACATTGAGGAGATGGTTAAGAGAAGCGGGGGGGGGATATTTAAGACTAAGTTTAAGAGTGAAATCCATGGAGATCTGCCACCAAATCAGCATTTATGGACGGATTTTGGGTTAACGGTCAAATTTGAATTCAAATTTGCCTATAAATTATGCGTGGCCATCTTGTAGAGAGCACTTTGCATCTTTAGATTTTTTGCATTGTGTTGTCCATCGTTTATGAATCCTCAGGTTTTTGTAGATTTGGTTGCTATCTCTATGTTTGATAAATTACCCGAGGATACCCTCAATTTATTCTGAGCACTATGTCGAGTCTAGGTGAAACTGCAAGGACTGGAGGGATTGTTACCTCCAAAGGACCAGCCCCAGAAGTCGTAAGCATGGAGGTTTCGGCTCTTGTGCCTATGACGCCGAGGTTGCCTAGGCCGAAGCCTACAATAGTGCAGGAAGTCCCTAAACCCAAGAAAGACAAGCAGAAGAAGCCAGTGCTAGTGCGGGAGTCACCGAGGAAGCACTCTGGTACCCAGGATTAGAAGAAAGAAAAACAGTCGGCAAAGGATATGAGAAAAGTCGTGGATTTGGTGTCACCATGTTGGAGCTCATGGAATGGATTCACAAAGTGAATCAGTTGGGGTTGATGAACCTGTTGCGGGTGCCCCACTACCACCACTCCAACATCAATCTCATTTGTATCAAGAAATTTTTGACCTTGATGCATGATGGTTGTTTGTGGCTGAGCACACTGATCCCAATCACTGATATGCTAATCCATCGAATCACGCTCTTACCACACTCGGGCTTGAATCTGGCTAAGGAGTTTGGCGAAAAAACCATGAGCATGACCTGGCAGAAAGGATGAAGGAAAATTTCAAGCTAGTCAAGAAGTCGCGCGAGTAAAGTCATGAGTAAATGTCATGCGGACGAGGTTCTGACACTAGTAATTTCATTAGCTACACAATACAGGGAGGGCATGCACTTCAATTGGTCGTGCTACCTCTGTAGTGAGTTCCTTGCGAATTGTCGTGAGGCTCAAGACGAGAGAAAAACCTTCCACTACACGTGGTTGTTGCTCTCCATAGTGCTATTGGCTTGGGAGTTGCTGGAGGATATTCAATTTCCTCCCTTGGAGAAAGGATTGCCAAAGGCTACACAGTTTGCCTCCCTTTGGGCCATAAAGGACGTTGCGTGGGTCATAGAGACCAAATTTTTCTAGGTGTTGATGGAGGTGAGCCTACACATGGCCATCAACTAGAAACCATGATTGTCTTCAACTGTGTTTGATCAATTGTCAGAGTACGTGCAGTTTAAAGAAGATTTCCACCATGTGTACATCAAGGCGTGGAAGGATCAACAACATAAATGGTTTGACCTACCTTAGCTTGCCACAGATGATGATATCTAGGAAACTATAAAGCATTAATTAGAAGATTGGAACTCTCCATTCAATCTGGCCACATGCACCAGCAAAGGTTGAGCAGTTAGCCAAGAAGCGCAGAAAAGAGGCCGAGGAGAAGGCCTAGTTGGAAAAGGAGCGTGTTATGAAGCAGCAGGCCGACCAAGAAAAGTGTGACTCCGAGTGAAGTGGTAAATCCCTTTTGCCCCAGACAAAGGAAGAGGAGAAGACAGAGTAGGGAAATGGTGGTGGCGAAGAACAAAGAACTCCATTATAGATAAAAAGGTATAGAGAACAAGAGAAGGAGGGATCCCGAAATAAGACCAAGGTGACAAATCCATCGCTAGATCCAATCATGCTAATAGAAGGTCATCTCGACAAGATCAGAGATAAGGTGCATGATACCACAACGAAATTGCTACAATAGTTTGAACAACAGCACCAACAGTTGCTTAGTACTATTTAGAAGGAAGGATCTATGCGAGCTATAGATTCAGGCCAACAGGATCCAGGTGAGCGCAAGGCAGGTAAGCGCTGCATAAACAAGCTTGGCACCAAGAACTAGTCAGTCAATAGAGATGGCTAGGTCAGTTGATCTTCAGGTAGTCATGCTACGCGAAGGATCACTGAGCGCGGAAGCGTCCAATGACAAGGTCACTGTGAGTTCTCTTAAGAACATCGGCCTCAACCTCGTAGCACTTCCCAAAGAGTGTCTTCACACACTACAGTTAGGTTTGATAGTAGAGCTAAGAGCATGGAAGCAGCATGCTCTCAGCCTTATCAGTGAATATCGAGAGAAAAATGAATAGATGTTCACCAAAAAGATGGAGGCTCTGAAATCGAAGGAGACAATCCAAGCGTAGAGCATCCAGCTAGCGGCCACAGTGGCAAAAGCATGCAGGACAATGCCGGAGTTGCACATACCTAAGGAAGCACCATTGGAGGCTAAGATCATAAAATTGCTGTAGGCATGCACGATGCCAAGGCAGAAGTGGCCATAGTTCAGTTCAAGCTTCGCCCTTCATTGAATTGGAGTTGAAGTCACAACCTTCAACTCCACCATAAGTTAGGGAACAGTGTGAAGCCGTTGTTAAGGATGGAGCCACTATAGTGGATGCTGTGGTTGTAAGCTACACCGCACTATATAAGCAGGCTATGGAAGTAGTAACAATTCTATAGGAAGATCTCAACCTGTAGAGATTAAATACGGAGGTCTGTGAGCTCCAGCAGCAATACGACAAAGTGAGGGCAACAACGTGCTCCGTTGCTACAGCACGATGCCTTGCCAAGCTACAGGAGGCCAAAAGACTCCTTACATAGGTGGAAGCAGTGCAAAAGAAAGAGGTAGTCCTTAAAGCCAGATTGGGGCCTTGGTTGGATGAAGCCTACACAGTCTTGGCAAACATACAGGAAACGTTGGTGAACCTACAGCTTACACAACAGAAGATTAAGCAGGATCGTGCAGAACTAGCCATAGAGTAGTTGGAAGAACAAGTCAAGTAGGTAGCCACGCAGAGCATGACTGAAGTAGTGTTTGCATAAGTAGAGCTGGGGGTTCTTTGCAGAAAGATCTCCATGCCATCCAAGTGACTCAAGGGCAATTCATGATCTTTGTGTTGGGGGCCTATTGGGATGGGGTCCCCTGGGTCAATTTTGGGGCAAAAGCCCAATTTTTCATGTATAAAGATGTAAATTCTTCACACGTTGTGGTCGCAGAGTGCATAGACAGCTAAAGAGTCAAAAAGGGTGTTACCCTTCTTTATGTAAGTTGAGTCGGCTTTTTGGAGATTTACCCATGGTCCGTGGACCATGGGATTGTATAAATAGTAGAGGCTTATAGGGTCTAAGGCAAGAATAAGATGAAGAGATGAATGTAATGGGTCAGTAGACGAGAGTTCAAGATAGAAGTCTTAGAGAGGAAGAGGCTCTGTAGCTGAGTGTGCAAAGGCCTAGAGTAGAGTCCGCAACTGAGTGCACAGACCCCTACAACTAAGTGTGCAAGGAAGTCTTGAGCCCGTAAGCTTAAGTGAATATCAATAAAGAATATTCTTACAAGAAATTCATGTGTTTAATCTATTTACTTATGTTATGTATGAATGCGCTTTATGTTGTGATGAATAATGGTTTTGTAAAGCAATGATGTATTGATGTGCGAATTTACGTGATCTATATTGTTATCTGAACACAATTAATATTAAGGGATTTCATGAAGATTATATCGTTACATGTTAAAATTTTCGAACACTTAAGAAGATCTGAGTAATTACTAGGTTAAGATTAATCTATGATCCATGTAAGTAGTTAATTCGCTTATTCAAGGTTCGCAAAAGATAGTCGTAGACCTTCACAGAGGTCTAGAGGTTGACTAAACAAAGTTACATCAATAAGCCATAAGGGCTTATCAATCTGCACGAAGGCAGATTTAGGGCACAAAAAAGACATCACACTGATCTCTAGGTGTGGAAACTTGGTTCCGGCGTCCCCCCATACTACTTTAGGTGAGACTTCAGTTTGTGCTCCATGGATTGATGCCGAAAGGGCTAGTAATGTAGGGATTTGTTTGGTGCAAATAACTCTAAACCTAGGTCAGGACCCACTAAGCCAACGACTAGTGATTATAGTTTGTGCTACCAAGGAAGACCAAGATTGGATAGAGCTTTGGACATCCTTGGATTTGTTGATGCAGATTAGGTTAGAGATCTAGATCTGCGAAGATCTATAAGTAGGTATGTGTTTAACCTATTTGGAGGTGCAATCATTTGGATGAGCAAGAGACAGTATGCAGTCGAACTTTCAACTACAGAGGCAGAATACATGGTAACCACTCATGCAAGAAAGGAAGCAATTTGGTTGCAAAGATTGTGTTTAAGTATGGGGTTAGTACAACGAACTACAAGGATAGATTGTGATAGCCAAACTGAATTTTTTTTGGAAAGTAACCTTACTTATCATTCAAAGACAAAGCACATTTATGTTTAGTATCACTTTGTGAGAGATATGGTTGAGGACAAAAAGTTGTTGATCGTAAAGCTGGACACTTTGAAGAATATTTTGGATGCATTGACAAAGTCTGTGAGCATTGAAAATTTTTCTTGGTGTAGAGAAATAATGGGCATTGCAAGGCTAAACCAATGACTAAGCTCTCCTGTGTGGAAATAAAACAACAAGTGGGAGAATATTAGGTGTGTGTTATATTCTTTCCATGACTAGCCCCATGAGTGAAGCGGGGGTAGTAGCCCCCGCTTCATTGCGTCAGGGTGTTTGAGGGGGGTAGTAGCCCCCTATATGATTTCAAAATCACTCGTGAGTGACCTCAGTTAGTTAATTAATAAATGAAGGTATTACAGACTCATGTGCTGGTGTGTGTCTATGTTATTTTAGGCAACGGATTAATCATATTCCAAAATACACAGACACTGGAAGAATGGAAAACAGTAAGAGAAACACAGTAAGCAAATGCAAGAACACAATGGATTTAATAAGGAGTTCACCCTATTCTCCAGGGCTACATCTCTGGTCCAAATTTCAGTGGTGGCCTTCCTAATTTGATACAGTCATGGTACTTTGATAATTTTTCATTGATCTAATTCGGATCACGGCCTTCCCACTGAAAAGATTTTGGACCACCAAAAGTTGGTTTTCAAGCATCGACTAAGTGAGGGTACAATTGTCTCACTTATCCAATCTCTATCCACTTTGCACTGCTCGGCTTTGAACCCTTGAGCCCAATTCTAAGGTACTCAACATCTCCTCTGTGTGTTGTCCTCACCTTCTTGTCCATAACTATGTCTTCCTGCAATTCATTGAGATATTCAGGTAGCAGGTCATCAATAGAAGGCAATCAACTCTGCTCTTCAGGATCCTCAATTAATGAAGGTTAAAACAATCTCAAGCAATCTGCATTTATGACTTAGTAGATGTGCATGTAAGTTGGTAGATCAAGGCGAAAAGCATTCTCACCAATCTTCTCAAGTATCTTGAAGGGTCCATACCTGATAGGCTTTAGATTTTTACCTTCACCTTGCATCTTTTCCTTGCTGATATACAACTAGAATTGGTCACCAACTTGGAAACTATGATGCATCTGATGCTTGTCATGTCGTGCCTTGTATTTGGCTTGGCTCTTTTCCAGCTATTGCTATACTACCTAGTGGATCTCTTGGATTTTTTCAATGAACCTAGTTTCCCTGTCCACATCACTGTGTCCATCAACTGTGGTATCTTTACCAAAGACAAAATCCAAAGGAGACCTTGGTGTGAAACCAAAACAGGTCTCAAAAGGAGATCTTTG
>APFE031622261.1:28337-44134 GCA_000404065.3 Pinus taeda
ATACTAGTGGGATTAAACATGAGGGTAGTGTGCCTCATGTAGCTGTGTAGACCACCAATGTACTTCAACAGAGTCTCAAGTGAGTCTAATGAGATTCCTAGAATCAATGCTCTATTTCTAAATTCTTGAGTGTATCCTTGCACACTTTTCCCTTTCAACTGTCGAAGAGTTTTCCAACTCAGCATGGCTTGCTACATGTAGGCCAATGGATAGAACTACTTTTTGATTACAGAAACAAATTCACTCCAGACAGAGATAGTCTTACCATGTCTTTTCATGTTAGCTTGGGTCTTGCCTTCCCACCAAACCAAGGCAGTGCCTTCAAGGTGTAGGCTTGCCAACTGAATCTTGCTCTTGTCTGAGTCGATATTTTGCACTTTGTAATAAACATCAATTTGTCTAATCTAATTGTACAACTTTTCTACATTCAACTCTCCATCATATATAGGTAAACCGAATTTAACATCTAGTTTGATCAAAGATGTTTTCTTTTTAGGGCTATTAGGAGGTGCGAGAAAGCTTTCCTCTTTCCCTTTGCCTTTTGAGTGGTCATGGGAATGTGACTCATCTTCTCCTTTGTCTTGCTTAGAGCCTGATGAATATTCATCCTTATGTTTTCTAAAGTCCCTATGCATTTCTTCTACCATGGACTTTATGGCTAGGAAACTATCTATGAATTGAGAGTTTGGCCCCATAGAACCTTCCTCTAAAATTGTCTTCGGAGGATAGACTCTCCCAGTTTTAGGATTAGTTTTGACCAACTCTCCTTCTCCTAATTTGAGCTTTGATCTAGTTAGCATTCAACAGCTAAACCAACACAAGCTTCTATAACCTTAATAGCCTAAAGCTTTGATACCACTTGATCTGAAAATCGCTCGTGAGTGACCTTAGTTAGTTAATTAATGAATGGAGGTATTACAAACTCATGTGATGGTGTGTGTCTATGTTGTTTTAGGCAATGGATCGATTAGATTGAAAAATAAACAAACACTGTAAGAATGGAAAACAGTAAGAGAAACACAGTAAGCAAATATAAGAACACAACAGATTTAATAAGGAGTTCACCTTATTCTCCAAGGCTATGTCTTCGGTCCAACTTTCAGTGGTGGCCTTCCTTTATTGTGTCTTTAAAGCAGAGATTTACAATGAGGAGTGCAATTTCAATCTCCTGAAACAAATAATGCTTGGTAGGGTGGTTCTTGGATTCGCTAAGCCACTAGAGTCCACAGACTCTTTCCCCTTTCTAAGTCTTGACCTCTCTGGTCTTTAATGGGAGGAGCCCAATGTGGTGCTCAATTCCCGACAGATCCTCATAGGGATTTTCTTGAACCTCTCAAGCCTTCTGTCCGCTCAATGCTACCTTAGGTCAGCTTGGCTCTCTGTTTCCTGCTTCTTGCTTCACTGACTTTTCTTTGCTCTCGCTATCTTTGTCTTTGTCTTCTGTCTTCTGTCTTTGTGTTTTGTACTCTGTCTATTCATGGCTTAAAGCCAATCTTTCCTTGACTATTCGATTCCTCTTCCGCCCCTTCAGTTCACTTGTTGTTGTTTGTTTGGAGTTCCCTACCTCTGTGTCATCGCCATTGTCCACAGGGAAGTGGCCACTTGTCCTCTCATGAACTGTGCCAGCTCTTCCTTGGTGGTTCAATAATTCAGTTACACTGTGGAATGACTCATCCGCCAACTCAACAACCGAATCAGACTTGAGAATGTTACATGTCGTGGCTTAATTCCCCTGTCAAATTTGGTTTCTCCATCGAGCGCAATCTCCGCCGTCAAATCTGTAGCCCCCAGATCCTACGACATTCGCTCATTTTGTGTGGTTGACTTGCTCAACTGTTAGCACGTGATGAGAGGCGGTTTTCTCTCTCATTCGCCAGACACGCATCGTGCACTGAATGGAATCGCTCGTTTTCAGCCAAATCCGTTTACCGCCCAAGGATGCCCCTGATATACCACTGGTTTTGGAGCGCAAGACCTGCCTTTTTCCTTAGCACTTTCCCCACAGTTTCCCAGATTCCCATACGACTGAGCGCTCGGGGCCTTTCCTTCTCGAGGGTTTTTTCCCAGTGATGCGCGATTAAGGCTAAACACTAATCACGCATCAGAAATGGTCTCCGTTTCCAGATCTGGGCTTCCTAACTGCTAGTTTTGCCTCTTGTGCGGTCTCCATGGGCCTTAGTGAGTGCACTTTGACCGAGGTCCTTGTCGTTCCTTGCTAGATGCAAACTACCACTATCCAGAGGTCTTCCTGATCGCTCTTTGTTCATAAATTTATGAGGTCTATTCTGATTTGATACAGTCATGGTACTTTGATAATTTTTCATGGATCCAATTTGGATCACTATACAAGGTTCGGGGTAGCACCCAGGAATTTTTTTTGGACCCTATATTAGATGCGCAGACCTACCTATGTTTTTGTGCATGGATTTCACACATGGTTTTGGGCATGCTAGTTTTCTGCCCATGGTATTTTATAGATTCGGTCAAGGGAACTACAATTATGTTATAATCCAGGGTTAATGAATTCAAGTTTATGAATGCTTCAACATGCATATATATGTATTTTAAAATTGAAAGGAAGATAACGAAAAATCAATATGGTAGTCCCGATTTTGGGATCCAAGGGAAATATCTCTATATTTGTTTTATATTCTCGCCATTTTACATTTTATATTTTTAATAATTAGTTTGCTAGTAATTTCTATACAGGGTTAAAACCCAAACTCCAATCACCCTAAATACATGAAATGAAACCTCTCACCACAACAACATAAGGGTAGAATCACTTTCGAAAAGTCAACCCGTTACATATGGAAAGCCATAAATATATAAAGGAGTGGGGTAAGTTGGGAGTTCTTATCAAATTACCAACCTAAGGTTTTAGATCCACCTTTGATGGGAGGATGTAGTCAAATGATAATGGATGGAAACTCCAAAGTAGGGTAGGATATGATCTGAATGTTTTATTTGAGGTAAATGATTGTAAAAAATTATGGAAGCCTTTGGAAGAGGAAAAAATTATAGAACCAACTTAGGTGCAAAGGGTAACAACCTGTAGGTGATCAACACAAGCCACAATGTAGCAACATGTAGGTGAATGTTATTCAACAAGAGGCCAAGGTGCAATGGTCCTAAAAATGGCTCAAATGATGCAGTTTCAGGCATAAACTATGGGGAATGAAATAGGCATGCATAAGGCCTTGTGCAAGATTATGAAAAGGGGGAATCGGATGTTGATTGATCCGATTAGGAGGCATATTCATCAGATGTGACAAAATGGCTTATAACAATGTGAATTACTATTTTCATACCTTATAAAGTTGTCCTCTAAGTAGGTTATAATGGAAGGTGTAGATCTATGGCCTTTTCCATCAAACTTCCACTATTTGTGTCATGAATGAGTTTATATGAAAAACTAACAATTTACGTCCCAACTATGTCTCTCAACTAAGAAAAAATTGTTGGTGTCATCAGCATTTTCATAGTGTTCATCATATGAAGGAATACTTTCCCCTAAAAAACCATCATCTTCCAAGGGTTTCTTTACAATTCATTTTCTTCAAATCATCAAGAAACCTACCATCAAATGCAGGAAGTAAGGAACTTAGATGTTTAAACATGTGTAATCATGATTTTATGTAATTAATGAAAAGAAGAAAAAATAAAATTATTATATGCTTGAGACATGGGTTTCATGCTCAGGGAATTTTATTTTTATATATCAATATCCCATTATGAGCTCATAGGATTGATCATGAAGTCATAAAGTCAATTGAGTTTTTGTCATGTATAAGAGACCCTTCTTGGGCATGTTATATATTTATTTGAGTCATCGTAAAACTAAAAATACCCTCCAATACCAAGTCCAAGAGATTCAAGCAAGTCAACCTTCAAATGAAGCAATAAGCCCACACCAAGTTAACATGCCAGCCTGGGATCAAGTCAAGTTGGCTTATAAGCATTAGGAAGAAGTATATATATAGGGAATTGGCCTCACTTGAAGACTCACTCACTCAAGCATATGAAATACAAGAAAAAGTGTGAGAAACGCTAAAACTTAAGTCTCTCATCCAACGAGGAAAGGAGCATAAGAAACCAAAGTGTTTTGTTGAATATGTCTCACACATGCGAGGAGGATTAGCACTACCTATTGCAAAAGAAGCCGAGTTATCACAATCATACGAGAAGCTCGAATCAAAGAAGAAATCAAGTCATTATTCAAGCCAAATTGTAGAAGAAGGAGACACTAGTCAAGTGAGAAAGGAATCAAGGTATAAATCGTTGTTTATCCCTGACACATGCTGCAACTAGGGTTTTTGAAGAGGCTGAGAATTGCAGGTTTGTGACAATAGGTTGAAATATGAAGAGAAGATGAGATCTATGTTGAAACAATCAATTTGACTAGCGTTGGTGAAAGGAAGAAGAATTGTTTCAAGAAATCCTTGTGTCTTGGTCTTTGGAGTGGTTCTTAGGTCAAGGGTCTTAGTTTTGGAAGTTGTCAATTGAAGAATCTATAAGAAGAATAATTTGATGGATTTTCCTCTCAATATTGGAGAGGTTTTGGCCCTGGTTTATCACCTATATCTTGTGTCCTTTGTCTCATTGTTATTTACATTTTGATACTTGTTTGATGAAAATAACACTATAATAACCAAGCTAAAGAACATCATAATCAAGAGAAGTAAAAAGTATTCACAAGAAATTATCATTACTAGAGAAATCACCTCCCCTCTCTACCCTAAATTTATCAACATGGTATCATAGCTATGGTACCAAGTCAAGGAAGGGCAACTCAATAAGGGACACTCAAGCACTCAAGGACCAAGGTTCTAGAAGGATATCAAGGACATCAAAAAATGAATAATATCCTCTCATCTCCAAGGAATTTTTTAAAATAAAGGCTACATCATCATCTTGAAGGAAGTTTCAACACCCTAGATCGAATAAATAAGGAGTCCACAGTTAACGCATTCTTAGGAACCTTTCTCAAATCATCGTAAAAAATGAAGGATACCTAAAAAGAACCTATTTGAAGAAAACATCAAATCAAAGAATATTGAAGTATACTTATCCAAGGAAAGCAAGAAGAAATGACTTGTTGTCATCATCAAAATATCTAAAGTGATCTCCATCTCTTTGGATTCAAGGATCACTCTTGAAGAAAACCATATTCATCAAGGAAAAGTTTTCTATTAACTATACCATCATAAAATTCAAGAAGGAAAAAATTTGAAGGAGCATCCTCACAAGTATATTTATGTCTACATTTGAATCTATCGAAATGTATTTTTGCAAGGAAAGCAACAAGTTTATTGGGGCTTCAAATTTTCTTGCATCGAAGAAAAGGAGGGATCGAAGCCTCATAGAAAATTAGGTCATGGAACTTGTTAAAGGCTCAATATTAAAACCTCAAAAAGAATATGCTCAATCACTTGCAAGGTATATGAAAGGGTAAGTAAGGGCTCAAAGGATTCTCATAGAATCCATCAAGGATCCCCTCATTCCCTATGTATCTAAACTTGAAATGTCAAAAGAAATATATGACAAACATGTAGAGTTGTTTTCCATAAGCTTTGCAGGAGAAGTAATATTGTTAAGAGAACAAATATACAAGGTGAGGATGTCAAAAAAAGAAGGAATAGCCTCATAATTTATGAGGATATCTGAAATAAGGGATGAACTACAATATTTGGGAGAAATAATGTTTGACAAAGAGATGACCACCATAGTACTAAATGCACTACCAAAGAATGGGGTAAATTTAGATCAAGAATCTATGGGAAGAAGGAAGCTACTCCATTCAAAGATCTATGGTCACTATGTGAAATTGAAGAAACCAGGTTAAAGGCAAAATATGGTGTAGGATCAAATGAGCAAATTCAATCATAAGTTTATATGGAAAAAAGAAAAGGGAAGTTTGGAAAATTTGGTCCTCGTAATTGAAAGAAGAATATGGAAAAGGTTCAATGCTACGGATGTCAAGAATATCGACACTACAAGAGAGATTGTCTTAAGATCAAGGAGGGAAAAAACAAAAGAGGGAGGGAAGAATTTGATATCACTTAAGAAGTGGAAGAAGATGAAAAGAAGAAATCCAAGGAGGAAGTAAAGGATATCTACTATGATTGAGATAATTTTCCTTACCTAGTTCTTGTCAATTTTTTTGTTTCAAGTTATCTTTTGTAAAATATAAACTATCATGGTAGGAATTATTAGAAGCACGATAGGATGTATCAGGTTGGGATATGGCATCAAGAAATCATATGATTGAAGCAAGAGCTTGAGACATCATTATGGGAAGTTGAAAATAAAAATAGAAGTGTATAATAGTCAGTTGTAGAAGGATGTAGCTCTTGGTAAACTCATTAAAATCATAAGTAGTACTTATGGTAAGAAGAAATTCATCCAGGATAGAAATCATCATACATCATTCAAGAGAGGCATTTCTAAGATGAGGATGATCATGATCCTCTGCTAGAATCTTAATTAGAATACTCACCGATTGGAAGAAACAAATGTTTCATCAAGAATTCCATATTGTAGGCAATTCATGGAATGATGATGTGATGAAAAAGTGAATCAGGTCATGATGATTGATGGACATTGAATTGTGGAAGCTACTGAAGGAAGTCTAGATGACCAAAAGAAAGGAAATGAGGTATGTATGCATATATTTAGATAAAATTGGGTCATGTCATATGGTTGCAAGGATAAATGCTCTACCTTGTGAGCATGATCAAAAGAAAGGATCTCCTCCTTTGGAAGAATGCATGAAGGCATGCTTCACACATTAACTAGATGAAATCAACATAATATGTCCTCATATGAAATATGAGGTGGTTGAAAAAATTAAGGGAAATATGATTGGAAGTTCCTCGGAAGAAATCTGTGAATTTAGAAAGGAAGAGATCATGAAGAGCGCAACTATGGACAAGGCAATCAACATCCAAGGACTAAAATATTTTACTATGATATCTCCATGAGAAATATATGAATATTATAATAAAGACTGAAGAAAAAAAAAAGACCCTTGACATCGTATAATTGTTTGAGATGTTTCAACATGTAGGATGTTGATGCAAACAAGAAGATGTCATGATGAAAGACCATCACAAGGTAATCTTGATTTAATATTCATTTTCTATTTTTGAACAATATATGGACGGGCTAATGAAAGGATACCAAGGGAAGAGTTGTAGATTTCATCTACAATTGATGTTCATATGGTAGGATGAAGATCATGAAGGAAACATGTAATGAAGAAGGTAGCAAGGCATGAAGTAAGGCTAGATATGGAATAATGGATCACTTTCTGATAAAAGGAAGGATGACATGACTGACATGATTCATGAATGAAAAGGATGGATGATATATTCCCTACAAGAAGTCCCAAAAGGATGTAGGCTCCATAACAAAGAAGAAATTCATGACATCGAAGGAGGGAGTCATACAAGCCACTGTTTATCCCTTGATCTCCACCTAAGAGAGTTGTTGGAAGCAAGTCCCTAGTTAATATGGAGCTTGGTAAAGTCCCTAATTAAGAGGGAGCTTGGGTACATTCCTTTTATAGGAATGGGTACATTCCTTGAATGGAATGGGTATATCCTCCCTAGTTGAGAGGGAGAGATAGAGACATCATTCTTGTTTTCACTTGGGAATATATAATGGAGGATTGGGTAAGCATATAGCATCAAATACTCTTTCAGGATGTGTTAGGGCATCAAGTATAAGAGTAGTCATAGAGGATCAATATTATTTGAGGACCAGGAATCCAAGATAAGAATAGTCTTGATAGAACATAATCTGAGAGAACCTGGGTGGGGTATGTTCCAAGAGAGACAATGATGAAGGTGTCTATAAATCATTGGTATCGCTAGCATTGTGCTATGACATTGTGGAGAGATAGAGAAGTTAGTCAAGGCCTTGCTATGTGACAATGTTGGAAGATATGATGCTAAACAGATGGGATACCAATCCAACTCTTCTTATGAGAATTCTTCATATGGAGAATGTTCAAGTACCTTGTATCGATTATGAATACTTCCCTAGTTAAGAGGGAGTGTTCAAATATGTAACCAAGTTTTGTATTCATAATGATATGTGCAATCAATGATTACACATGATTTTATGTAATTAATGATTTAGAAAAGAAAAATAAAATTATTTTATGCTTGAGACCTAAGTTTCATGTCAAGGAATTTTATTTTTATATATCAAGCTCCCATTGTGATCTCTTAGGATTGGTCATGAAGTCATAAAGTCAATTGAGTATTTATCATGTATAGGATACCCTTCTTAGGCATGTTACATTTTATTTGAGTCATTGTAAAAGTGAAAAGACCCTCCAAGACCAAGTCCAAGAGCTTCAAGCAGTTCGACCTTCAAATGAATCAATAAGGCCACACCAAGTTAACGTGTCAGCCTGGGATCAAGTCAAGTCAGCTTACAAGCATGAAGAAGAAGTCTATATATAGGGACTTGACCTCACTTGAAGACTCACTCACTCAAGCATCCAAAATAGAAGAAGAAGTGCCGGAAACACTAGAAAATAAGTCTATCATCCAACGAGGAAAGGAGTAGAATGAGCCAAAGTGTTTTGGGTTTCTTTCTGGTGAATATATCTCACATGTGCAAGGAGGATTAATACTACCTATTGTAGAAGAAGTTGAGTTATCACTGTCATACTATAAGCCTAAATCAAGAAAGAAATCAAGTCATTCTTCAAGCCAAATTACAGAAGAGAGAGACACCAGACAAGTGAGAAAGGAATCAAGGGGTAAGTAATTGTTTATCCCTCACATGTGCTACAAGTAGGGTTTTTGAAGAGGATTATAATTGCAAGTCTGTGACAATAGGCCAAAAGTTGAAGAGAAGTTGAGATCTATGGTGAAACAATCAATTTGACTAACGTTGTCAAAAGGAAAAATAATTGTTTCAAGAAAGCCTTGTTTCTTTGTCTTTGGAGGGGTTCTTAGGTCAAGGATCCTGGTCTTGGTATTCGTCAATTGAAGATTCTATAAGAAGAATCATTGGATGGGTTTTCCTCTCAAGCTTGGAGAGGTTTTGACCCTGGATGATCATCTATATCTTGTGTCCTTTATCTCATTTTTGTTTACATTTTAATAGTTGTTTGATGAAAACAACACTATAATAATCAAGCTAAATAATATCCTAATCAAGATAAGTAAAAAGTATTCACAAGCAATTATCATTACTAGAGAAATCACCTGCCCTCTCTGCCCTAGATTTCTCAACAATAGCTTACCCAACCCTTGTACTGAATGGAGGATGTGGCTAATGCCAAAACATATTCAATAGAATCTTCACATTTGCAGTCTTCATTTTTTCATAGGTCACATTAAGTGACCATTTTTTCCTAGAATTGGGGAATGGTGCTCCCATACTCACCTTTTTTAGGGTTAAAAGTAAAACATTGTGCAAAAATGACCTTAAAATCTCATAATGTTTCTAACAAAAGCTTTAAAAATCAACGTTCAAAGGTGGTTCTATTGGTAACAATTTTTTTTTTAGTTTAGGGTTAAAATTATGACTTGATTCAAGACATGTTCTTAATAACCAGTACCATTGCAACCAAAATATTAAAATCAACCATCAAATTGAAAAGTGGTGCCACTAGTATCACCTTTTTTAATCTAGGATTAAAATTAATTCCATTAAATCGTGAATTTAACAACTAGCACTATTGCAACCAAAATATTAAAATCAATTGTTGAATTGAAAATTGTTTCTATTGGTAGCAACCCCATTTCTTTTTTGTAATTAAAATTACAACTTGTTTGAAACCATATTTTGAAAATAGATATTGTTGTATTCAAAACACTAAAATCAACCATTGAATTGAAAATAAGTGTTACCAATAACATTTTTATGAGCTTATAATCAAAGTGATTTTGATATCATGACATAGAAAACTCACTCAATCATAATCAAAATTATAAATAATGGGAACAAAATTAAAGCAAAATATAGAGGTAGAATATGTGTGTGTGTGTGTGTCGACATTGATGTCAATAAGCTAGTGGTGACCCTCATGATCTTGATGGTTTGTGGTCAGAATGAAGTGCTACAAAGGTATCCAGGGGTTCTAGAATTTATAAAATTATGTTGTAGGTGGAAGCAGATATGAGATAGATAAAGGTAAAAATTCATGATTTTAAGGCAATGTTGTAGGGTTGTCCATTGCAACAGAGAGAAACTGGGATAAATTCATTGGGTTTCCCTTGCTATGCTTCTGATGATCATCATTGGGGTTCGATGTCATCATAGTGAAGATTCCTGTACATAAAGGAGAATTACTGTGAGCTAAACCTCAGTATTTTCTCATGATTTTCGTGGGAATTTTTGTTTTATAATTATTGAATTGGTGATTCAATGATTTGGTAAAACACAATTAATGGAATGAACAATATTAACCTTGAAAACGATTGATCTAAGAGTGGATCTGTATTGAATTTATCACATAAATATGGCTAAATATATGTTAGTGAATTGTTATCCTTAAACGAAGAATCAAACCTCCAAGGGTGAGAATGAACAACCTGCAAGCATGATCCTCACAAGTAACCTAAAAAGAATCACAAAATTCAAGAAAAAGGAGGGTGTGCTCAAGAATGGTTGTTTCACCCTCGCCATTAAATTTCATATTTGACAAGTTATGAATTATCTGCGTGGGAAATTTCAGATATGAAACTCTAGAAAAACATCCTGGGGTTATGATTTGGGAGGAATCCATTCAAGATGAAAAATTGAAATCGGACTTCATGGGCTAAGCTTGTCATCTGGACCTCCTTCTAGCGCCAGCTGTTGACAGTGTTAGAAATACATCAACCAAGGGAATCTCCCTAATATGAAGTGCGAATTAGACCTCACACCGTTTGGAGTAGGAGCCCCAACTAGAAATACAATTGATTGCCATAACTATGATCTCAAAGATGTTCCTTGGTTGCAATTAACACATAAGAAGACATACACGTATCTTTGGTGACAAAAAGTAAGAAAAATTTGTGAAGTATTAGTTGTAATGCATAAGAGGTTCTTTCGTGCAAAGGAAAAAGGGTGAGCCTCTAGAAGAAAATTAATAGTACTATCCCAAAAGAGATGCACAAACATATAAAGAATTGTTAGGTATCCTACAAAATAGTTCACAACATAATAACGATCTTGAAAGTAAATACAACACACATCCAACAAGAAACATGCTAAGTTAAAAAAATAGTTCATTGACATAGCATGAATGAAATAACATATACCATAAACATTTAAAGTATAGTCTTATGACATCCACAATACATGCATGAAGGTGTTTTGGCTTCGAGAGCTTCTAATCATTAAGTGAAAATTCCAAGTATACAATACAATGATATGACACTAGCCCCAATAGTGGAACATGAATTTACTACTTGTGTAACAACCCCGGGTTACAAGTTCATTTAATAAGATTACAAAATGAAAAATAATACCAAGGTCATGCAACACGTATTCCAAGCTGAACATTGGGAAAAACATCCTAGTTGGTGTCATTTTTTATTTATTATGGTTAAGGAAATTGGCCAAGGAAAAGAGACATTAATTGGCATTTTATTTATGAAAATAAATGACAATAGGAGAAAAGGGAGATGAAAGGTTACAATTTTGCATGAGAGGAATTGAAGGAAAAATAAAGGAAATTGAAAAAAATAGAGGGCTTAATGATTAAAAATAAAATAAATAAAAAAATTGAGGGTCAGTTCATAACTTTTGTGAGTTCAGTTTTGGAGATCTCTCTATTATCTCATACTATTGCAAACTTAGAGAATTCTTGGAGCAACCTAGCATTAGAGAAAGGAAAGAAAGGAAAGAAAAGGAAGGAAAATAAAGGGAAATGAAAGCAAAGGACAAGCAAGGAAGGTTGGACCAAGCAACTTCAATATGAATACTTGCAAGTAACAAGTTGCATGTGCAATTTCCTAGCTGGTTTATGAATGCATAGTACATGCATTTGTGTATTTGGTTCTTTTGTTGTCATTGGCATAGGTTTTACAGGGTATGACAATGGTTCCAAACTTGCATTTCCATTTCCTGATAGCCATGGTGTGATGGGGTTCTGTTATTTAGTTGAGCTTTGGATTGTTGTAAGATTTTGTAATCGGGTGAGGTTGTTTCAGGAAAATTCCCAAGAGTTGGGGGTGGAGGTGGTTTAATCTCTGGGAAGCCCTAGTTGTTCATGTCTTGAGTCCCACATTAATTATTAGAATATGGCACGAGGGTGTTTGGCTGAAAGAAAGATTTGGTTTAGCCCAATCTATGGTCGGGTGGTACATGGAAGTACTTAGCTTCGTTGGCTTTCACATAAGTTAATAAGATCTCTTTTACCTATTGTATTCTATGAGTACTTTTACTTGTTATTATGTGGCTTTGATAGCTATTCTATCATTGTTATTATTATGGTTATATGTTGGTTATAAGCATGGTCCCATAACAGATTCTAGTTGTGGCTCTTGATATGTTTTGATTAATCGATGAATGGTTAATGAATGCATGAGCTAAAAAATGTTATTACATCTATTATGAGAGGACATTAGACCATCTTGGTGATTATCAGATAACTTTCAGATCCCTATGCTCATATATGCATTCATGACCTGTAGAATACATGTTCACCATATGTTTGATGAAATGACTGTATGGTTAGGCTTGGTTAGGTCAAATCCTTGATCAAGTTTTGTATAAATGGCTTTGTCTTGATGTGTCATGTCCCCAATTAATATTTTTTCTACAGGAATTCTCAATTTTGCAATTTTTGGCAGTTAATAAATATTTGGCATATAAACTTAGGAAAAGTGGGTGAAAAAGGAAAATTTATAAAGGTGCCAACCCCAAACATTAAAAAATCCAAGAAATTCGATGGGAAGTGGAGAGTGGGAGCCACTCCAAGGGAATACACACCCCATGGAGGAATTCGAATTTGGTGAGAAAGGGAATTTGATGGGCGGATCCTATAAGGAGCATGAGGGATGACTAGCTATAAATTGGAGGTAAGGCTCTCATTTTATGGGATTTTTGATCTTCTGACAAACTTTGTTGTTGCTCAAGATGTTCAGCTAAGTCACAAGTGTTGTTTAGCACCAGAGTTTCCCAATGATGAAACTAACCCTTCTCTTTAGTGGACTACAAATGCCACCCTAGGAAGGTATCACCATTGTCTTGTTGAGGCAAGGAGAGGCATAACGCAGGTGCCACGAATTTGCTACGCTAAGTCGGGATGTAGAGTCAGAGCCACAATATATTTTGGAGAGTTGGTACCAAAAATTAGAAGCTACACCCAATTGCTAGACATTACTTGAAGAATTTGTTAGGGGAGTAGAGGGAATTGCAGAGTGGAAGTGAGTCCACCACTCTAGTACAAAATTCCCTTGCTGAGACTACGTAGTCATTGCCCATGCCTATGTAGTCATTGAGAGGGAGTGTTTGTGGGTAGTCTTATTTAGTGGAATTTGGAGCTAGGTTGTTGTGTAGGATTTAGAAGGTAGACAAGGGATATTTTCTATCATCTTGGAGGGTTGTAAAGACAAAATTTTCTACAAACTGAATTTTACTAGTATTGGAGGAGTACTGGGAATTTTGGGTCAATTTTGGAGCATCAAAACTAGAGTAAACCCTTTTTGGGCTTTTGGAAAGGACCTCAAATCTAATTGTATAGAATTTTTTGGGAAAATTTGAGGGGTCAAATCAGGGTCTCAACATAGCTAGAAATGTAGAATTACTAGGCTTGCGCAGGTTTTCTGTTAGATAAAATCCAACAGTAATTGGGCATTGACATATCGACCACTTGAGGCTTGTAGCTTGCCTTGTGCAAGCCTAGGTGCACTCTTTCCATTTCACAATGTACTCCAACAATTTATATAGTAAAATTGCCCAATTTTGGCATGTTTGGAAGCATTTTTTGGGTTGTTGGTGTTCATTGAAATTTTGTATGTTGTATTATCATGCATGTTTTTGTTATCACTGTAATTTTTTCCATTAGGAATATTACAATGGTATCAGAGTATGATCTTGGCTAGCTATGGGGGATCTAGCAAGATCATGGAGGTTGTGGCCATGCATGGATAGTGACTGGTGAATTTACGGGTACTCCAATGACACAGAAAGGGAAGAGTACACAGGGGATCATGGAGTAGTTGATGAGGCAAAACCAACAATTGAGGAGGAAAAACCAATAGGTCCTAGAGAGGATGCATCAAATGGTGGGGACATTGAGTCATAGCCCACAGAGAATCCATGTGCATGAACGCACAACCCGACAATACAACACCCATACGTATGGCCAATTTGGTTGTCCTACCATGCCTCATTTTCTAGATGAGCTAAAAGAGAAGCACGGGTCAAGGAAAATATCATCCTATAGAGGAGGGAAATTAGAGTTTGAGACCATGGGGCGCTTTTGCTAGTGGAAACCAAGCTTTAGATGTCAGGATCCTGAGCAAGAGGTTGAGCATGAGGACAAGAAGGATGGTGAGGGGCACATTGGTATACCCAGTGTGACGTAGAAGTCACCATTGTTGGAGATCTTTTTTATAGGACCGGTTGACACCTTGGTGGAGAGAGTAGAGCCTACACCCCTAGAGCCATATGTTGATGGGGTGTCATCCCTAAGTGAGGTGCTAAGAGACATAGAGGTACCCAGAGCCATGACCGAGTTCCCTTACGAAAAACACCTACAAGACCATGGAGAACATGTAGAGGGACATGAGCTAGTCATGGAGGCCGAATAGGTTGCGACCCATGTAGAGCCCATGGTGGAGGAGGACGAGCAGTGATATTTTGGGCCAGCCATCAATTTAGACCACGTAGATGCACAGGCCATTAGTAGAGCTACAGTACTTCCGGGCATTAGCTCTCTTCAGTCCTAGATAGATGGGGCTTGTACCTCTGTACAGGGGAGAGAGAGAGGTAGAGTTACCTAGACTTATATGTGTTGACCAACCTGGCGAGACGAGGTGACGTGAGTTGCACAACATGCAATGTTCACAGGTTGGAGGGCTAATTCAGTGTACAAGGGTTTGTGCTTTCAATCATTTCCTTGGGGTCGAATGGAGAGAGGTTCTAAGTTTGTACTTGGTGGAGTGGGCTCGACATATGGAGTCAGTTATAGGCCAGAGTGAGACTCGACAGGCAGGTTCAGGAATCAGGGATACTAGATGCCTAGGTTAGCATTGGGATCCAGATGGGACTACCTACCATTTTCCAGATACCAAAATTGACTATGGCATTGGTGGTATAGTTGACCCAATGGTCGAGCACACACATTTGCTAGGAAAATTTCAGTCAACACAAGTGGCTAGTCAGTGTGTAAGGGAACTCCATGGGTCATCGGGTTATGTTGGTTATGCGTGGGGTCACAAGATAATCAACACACTCTGGCAGGAGATTGTTGGAGGAGGTGGAATTGGCAGGCCACCAAACAGTGCCTTGTATGGGGATAGGGATTCTCCACACTCATGTGCGGAACAAAGTGTTAGCGCTTGAAATTTCACCTCAGGCTGAGAAAGGCAAACTCCAAGGCAACATCAAACCACTTAGCCTCGTTGCTAGCCCTACGGGGCAGGAGAGGGCTCTCTCCGGTCTATCTCGGCAAATATCTTCAACGTGTATAGATAACCAATAAAGAATACTGATTTTAGGCTAGTAAACTGATAAAAAGGTTTGATTTGGGATTTTTAGGGTTTTGGTGGAAAATTGGGGAAAGGCAATTTTTGGGTGCAGGGATTGGACACAGTTTTTGCAGGGGGTTCTTTGGG
>APFE031622261.1:44671-96534 GCA_000404065.3 Pinus taeda
AGTAATACAATAGAAGCTTTCTCCCTCAAGAGTCCAACCATGAAAATGACTAAGAAAGTACATAATATAGGCAAGATAACATCTTTCCTTGCCTCTAGGGGTCGAACTCACTATCCTAGGAGCTGTTTCAACCAATTCCAAACTGAGCACTAAAATCTAGGCAGTCAAAACAACTTGCCTCTATAAGCTAGGAAACCAATTCATTTATTTAATTTTTGCCTATCTCATGAATGAAACTTCTAGAACAGATAAATAAGTGTCAAAGTATCATAAAATTACATTATTTACAACAAGGAGGATCAAAATCCACTCCAAAAAGTCAAACCTAGTCAAAACTGCATTTGAGTTGTAGGTGAAAAATTGAGAAAATGTGTTGATGCGTCGCACCTCAATCCTGAACGCTTCACGCGCATTTGAGCCAACTTTTGAGGCACTTCCCTGAGTCCAAATGAGGCCAAATTGGTCTTGTTGTAAAGGTATAGATGTCTACTTTCCAACCCAAGTGGAAGTTCTGAATTTGGTGGTCATTTTCCCCTCCAAAATTGCAATCTCCCAAGACTGCTTCCTGTGTGTCAAAAAGGTGGCAGAAAGTCATTTTTTGCTTGTTTTTTGACTTTCTGGAGGCTCAAAACTTGGTGAAATTTCTTGGTAATTGCTGAGAAAGTGTATTTTTACATGAAAAATCCAAAAATGCTGAGTTTTCCTGAAATAGACCTCCCCAGCGAAAGGGTCGCGTGCAGCGCGCGACGCATTGGGGAAGAAAACCTGTTTTTTGCCCAAAAAATTCACAAATGACAAAAAATGCTCAAAAGTTTTTGAAATTTGTGCAGAAGGTAAGTCATTTAGCACCATGCTCCTTCAAGGAAGCCTTAGCCAAGATGTGGAGGGGATCTGGCCTTTTTCTTCGTTTTAGTGCCTTGGCCAACCGTCTTTTGAGCACCTTCATTTTTGCCTTACATACGTGCATTCGAGCCCAATAATGATTTTTCATGTTCTGGAGCATGTCCTTCTCTTTGTTAGCCTTGTCCAGCAGCCTCTCCAAATGAGCATTCACCCGAATAAGCATGGATTCTCGATCTATGGGTGTCAAATCACCGGATCTCCTACAAGCCAATTCCCGGTCTTCACGAATCTTCCGCTGCTCATAAAGCTCGTGCTCATCCTCCAATTGTTTGTTGTGCTGCTCTAAATAGTTAATTACCCATTTTTCCATCTGTAATTTCTTGTGCAGCGACTCATTCTCGGTCCTTTTCTCTCGGATGATCTCCTTGAGCTTTGAGGCAGGGGAGCTATCCTCAATACCAATGATGTCAATATTTGGATCAAATGACAATCCTTCCTCAATACTGGGCTGCTTGCCCCTCTCTGATACCTGTGCTGCTGTCGGAAGCGATGCCCCTTCCACCTGGTGTGGAGATAACACTCGCGGTGCTGATGAAGAAGGCGAGACCCCTCCCACCTGCTGTGGAGAAAATACTCGCCGAGCTGATGCAAATAAGGCCCTGTGGCCTCTCTGATATGTGACCAATGGAGGGGGACTGACATGTCTGGGCTCTGGGATGTCATACTGCTGTAAAGGTCCTCCCTCCTCATGAACAACCTCGAGGGGTGGTGGCGCTGCGAAGAAATCTTGAGAGATGAATTCCTCCCATAGAATACCCTGCTGGGCCAGCTGATGCATGACCATAATCTGGATCAAAGCATAATGGTAGATGCTCCTGTGTTGTTGTGCTGGGCTCTTTCTCTGCACCAAGGGCACCATCCTCTCAATATTCCAGCACATGAAAAATGATATGTTCATCATCTGTACCCGTGTGAAGTGCATCAACAAGCGGATATGATACGAATACAAACGTGAAAATTTGCCCTCACATGTGAAATAGCGAATGATGAGTCTCATCAAGGGCGCATACTCATCCTTCAAGAATCTGAAAGGAAACACAGTACTTACCTGCCTCATAAATACAGGTTTAATGTAGGGCTCATAATGAAATTTTTCCAATAGCTGGCGCTTGTTCCACTCTTCTCCAACATTGGGTATCCCTGTTGCTTGAGCAACAATCTCAGGTGACAATGTAAAATCCACCCCTGCAAGATTCACATGCCCATTGTGCAGATGCAAAACAAACAAGCGGACCAATTCCCTATGATGTTGAATTTGAGAAATCCTCTCGCAAAATTCATAACATGATTGATGGTGGAAACATGTGACTGCAAGTGGACAAGCCTGTAAATAGGTCAAAGAGGTGGGCTCCTCTCTCACATGGTGACCACTCTTTCCACCCCTGTGAAGCCTCCTTTGTACCTCAACCTCTGGTGTTGACTCACAGTCATCACTTTGCTCATAATCGGTTTCGGTTTCTGACATGGTTTCAAGAGAAAAGTGGGTGAAATGTACTGCTGCTTTTGCTCAAAAAAATGTTTTTTTAACTGCTGAAATGCTGCTTCAAGGGGACAAATAACACAAGGGAGATGTTAGGGAAGGGAGACTTTTGAGGGAACTGAGGGAAAATATAATTAAAAGGGGATTTAGGGAAGGAATCATGACATATACAACATTATACAACTATAATTTGCAGGGGTTTTATGGGAAGTAGGGTTTAGGGTTATGTTATTGAATTTTAGGGATAGGGATAGGGTTTTAGGGACTTTGGTATTTTGTTGGGGAGATTAGGTGAAAATGACAAGGGAGATGGTAATGAGATGTGGGGAAAAATGGGGGTGAAAAGGGATGACCTTGAGCAGCAAAAACAAAACCCCAGCCTTATTTGACATTTGTAAGCAAAATACACATGAACTTCTCATTTCAAAATGATGACATTTAAATGCTCATTCAAGCTTTAGCAAGCAATCTAATTGATGTTTGGAGCCCTACCTGCAACCTTGAAGAGATTTGGGGTCGATTTGAGGTCTGAAGGCAATTTTCTGTTCGTAAACCCCAATGCCTCGCGCATGGGTCGTGACGTGTAGCGCGCCCAACGCATCGCGCCTGTGTCTTTTTCCCATTGCAATGACTGCCCTGACGCGTTGTGCCTGCCCAACGCATCGCGCGCAGGTCCTGATGCATCGCGGGCGGCCTCTCACAGCAATTTCGCCCAGTTTTTTCGCTAAGTCGCCTTTCAGACTTGCTCTTGGAGTCTTGGAGGCAAATAATGATAAAATGAAGGGAGGGGGGCTTTTATAAACTTGATTTGAATTAATTTCCCCTCAAACCCACTTTCTAATGTTTATAGCATGACACTTTTTCAAAATTTAAATGCTGCTGACTGATGGTTTCCTTTTTGTCCTGAAATTGGTTGAAATGATGTTTTTTTTTGAAAACTTTTGCAGAGGTAGCTTCTGAGGAGTCTTGGCAAAGGGGACCAGGGTCGCATGCTGAATTTTGGAGAATTTGAATTTTTTACAAATTTTTACAAAAATGAGAAAATGACCTTGCCTTCAAAAACAAAGTTTTTGAACTCAAGGTAAAAATTAGCTATACAATATGAAATCATCTGAAGTGATGCTTTGATGGACATCCTCTGGCCTGCTGGGCATTTATTAACCTTAAAAACATGACCTCAAAGACAAATTGGACTAAACCCTAGACTTAGGACCTTGACCTCATAACAAGACCAATGACCTTGTAAAGAATTTATTGACTGAAACAAACTTAATCCAGCAGTGCCAAGAGGGGAATAAAAGACATAAGCTCCTCCATCATGGTTATGGCATGCCTAATGGAATGCAATAAGATGACACTGATGAGACACCTACTTATGCAAATGCAAAGAGCTTTGATCACTGATGGAGGGCTTGTAGACCGACTCTAACACAAAGGACATAAAAGAGAAGAGTAGTGGCGGCATCACTACTGGTATATAGGGATATTTACTTCTCGGTCCCTCTAGGAGGATTTGGAGGGGAGATCCATTCATCAGAGGGTATGATGATGCAATGGTGGAGGTGATGATGATAGTTAGGTGCAGTCCGGTGTGTACTGCCACAACTTTAGGCCATGACATCCAAGGATGTGTAGGAGCATACAATGGTGAACAATGGCCTACAAAGGAGCACAAAGATGCATGGCTATTTGTTGTATCATGTTGGCATGCATTATGGAGTAGGAGGAGATACTCCCATCACACTAAGTACACATGGGGAGTGTCAGATACAGTGACACAGGAATGATATGAGATGATATAGGATGGTCTAGTAGTAGCATGGGTTATCTAGTGGTGTACAGGGATAGGCCGCAGGGTACAGTGGCATGTTGTGGGGTATGAGGATACTTGGTGGTATGTAGTAGCATATCGTGTGGTAAAGTCAGCTCTTGGAGCATTGCTTCCAAGGAGACATATGGATAAGGCATCATATGGAGACAATTCTCTCTCATTGATGTATTGGGCACCAGAGCTACTAAGGTTTGACAAGGTAGCGTTATTCCTAATTGCATGTGAGGCATTGATCCACTTAGGTGTACCTAGGCATATGAGGAAGTGTAGATCACATCGTGGTGGATGTACTAGTAGAGTAGTGGATGCATGGGAACATATGGGATTCCCTATGGTACATGTTGTCAAGGCATTAAGCATTGGTATCTAATGGTGCATGGAGTTGTGCCATGGAGTTCATGCTATGCAAAGGAGTGTAGGGGTACGTATTTGAGTGCAGCAGAGCATGATGATGCACAATAGGTTGTTGAAGTATTGTTGCCAAAGATATATCTTGACAAGGGCATCAGGCACACCATTGGGTTTAGCACACTCATATTTCGAGAGTGAGTTGATCACAGGGTCGACCGTGAGTTTCCATTTATCACTCTCCAACATTGCACACTGACACGAGGGACTTGGATATCATCTCTTGATGCTTGCATCACGAGCAACAAGACCCAAGAGGATTGTTTGAGATAGATGGATGGGACATGGTGCATAAGGAGAGAGGCTTTCTAACTATGGCATATGGTTAGGACATGAGTTGGTGGATGCATGGTTGGGGGTAGTCTGATCTTCTACAGACGTAACATTTTCACCACCCTTTAACCCACACTCAAGGAGATGCATGACCCCATTTTGGCGAGACATTTTGAGGTGTCTCATGAGGATATACAAAGGTTGGTGGACCTTACTTGCAAATTGATGTTTAAACTATAGAAAATAATGGGGAGTGCTTTCAGGAGGCAGGATGACAGATCCCACTACGTGGTATTGCTGACGTAGGGTAGTTTTGCATGCACCTGGTTAGTTTGTGATGTAGGGAGTCCATGTATTGATTTCGCATAGGGACTTGAGATGTGGAACAGGTTGGTGCCAGCCGTTGTCAAGACTATGTCACAGTTGTTCTGGCTATGTGATCCAGGGATTTGGTTGTTTGATGGGAAACTTTGTTTCATGATTAGCGAGATCAAGACAGAGGATGACCCAACTCACACTTGGTTTGACATGTAGGGGAGCATTGAGGACTTTGTCGCATGGCAAGGTTGGTTTTTCTTGTTGTTGCTAAGGATCAGGGTGAATGTTGGATGGGTAGGTTGTGACATCATGGAGATTTCTGAAGCAGATGCCTTGGGGATATATAGATATTTTCCATCAGGTCCTAGGAGAGGAGCATACATCTTGCGCATGATTAGCAAACTGTCATGGTTAGAGTTGCACATCAAAAACATGGTAGCACCCTTTTTAGACTAGAATGGGACTCTGGCATCACAATACTTGATAGTTCAACTATCTCTGGGGTTGAGATGGGTTTGCTAGGGAGAGATCATTATGACCTTCCATTTGATTTTATTGAATCTTTATTGGCATGGGGGACCTCACCAACATGGATGGATGACGAATAGGGGGAGTTTAGGGGAAGCTCGTGCAGGCAAGGATTTATCTCCATAGGAGTTGGATTGTATCTTTGGGTGCCCACCCTTCGGGTACATGAGATGGATGACTCAGCAAAGTAGATGCATAGGGAGACATACAAGGCTTTATATGATTGTGCTGCTTTCTTTATTGATGGTATGAAGAGGGCTTCGGGTGCCTATACTAGGTTGGAAAGTGAGTGGAGAAGCGAGTGCTTCACGTTGACTAGGATGGCTTGAGGTCCTAGTATTGAGGGACTCTTTCATGACAACATAATGTTGGGGAGAGGGATGACTTAGTGGCACATTTTGGACCTCGGTATATTTTGCAGTAGCCAATTGGATAAGTTGATAGAGGGATGCTTGTTCAGGCATTGCTTGAGGACAAGCAATTTTTTGTGGGGAGGAATCTCATGTCCACAATTAATAATTTTTCTAAGGGAATTCTAAGTTTTGCAATTTTTGGCATTTAATAAATATTTGGCATATAAACTTAGGAAAAGTGGGTGAAAAAAGAAAATTTATAAGGTTCCACCCCTAAACATTAGAAAAGCCAAGAAATTCGATGGGAAGTGGAGAGTTGGGGCCACTGCAAGGGAATACGCATCCCTTGGAAGAATTCAAATTTGGCAAGAGAGGGAATTTGATGGGTGGAGCCCATAAGGAGAATGAGGGATGAATAGCTATAAATTGAAGGAAAGGCTCTCATTTTAGGGGCTTTTTTATCATTTGACAAACTTTGTTGTTGCTCAATTTGTTTAGCTGTGTCACAACTATTGTTTAGCACCAGAGTTTCCCAAGGAGGAAACTCACCCTTCTCTTCGATGAACTACGAGTGCCAGCCTAGGAAGGTATCACCATTTTCTTGTGGAGGTTGGGAGAGGCATAGGACAGGTGCCACGAAATTGCTAAGCTGAGTGGGGATGCAAAAATAGAGCCACGCTATCTTTTAGAGAGTTGGTAATGGGAATTAGAAGCTACACCGAATTGTTGGACATTACATGCAGAATTGTTTTGGGGAGTAGAGGGAATTGTAGAGCAGAAGTGAGTCCACCACTCTAGTACGGAATTCCCTTGCTGAGCCTATGTAGTCATTGTCGAGGCCTATGTAATCATTGAGAGGGAGTTAATAAGCCTCATCATTGGGTAATTATATGGTCCTTAATTCACCTCCTAGCTTAGTCAAACCAACTGTTCCCACAAATTATTGCATAATTTTGATTATATTTTCTTTATGAGATGAGTTAGAGTTGGATATTTTTCTTTGTGGTCTAATGTGCATTTAATGCAAGATTAAAGGATAAAACCAAGGAATTTTCGCAAAGACCTTGGTCAAAACTCGAATGGGACAAGGGAGAGGAATTATAGGAGGGAAATCCTCCTCATTTACTACCCCTACATTTGAATATTCCTCCATCAACTCGAAGTGCAAACAACCAAATCATGAGGACTAGAAGGCAACCGAGCATGTGAAACTCAAAGCACCAGTTTATATCAAGTTTGGAAGTCAAGCCTCCCTAATTTTAAGGAAGTCATTGGAGACTTCAGTCGTATAAGTAAAGAAGCCTATAACCTCAATAGGATTTAGAATTTTGATTGTAAAATTCTACTTTATTTTCGAGCCTCAATACTTGTGATAGTTTTTTATGTAATCCATTGTTTTGATAATAAGAATGAGTTTTGTTTTAAGTCAACACTGAGTTAACTGAGAGGGTTGAAGCTCTTAGGTTAGGGCCCAACCCTAGCAACTAAGGCTCCTCTTTATTGTACATGTATGCTAGCATAGATTCATGATATAATCATTCATTTGCTTAAGTAGCTGCATTTCCATTACAGTAGTGTAGCATAGATTAGTTGTATTTTAGTTTTCTTACATTTGTGCCTTCTTTCAATTAGCAAGTTAGCTAGGAGTTCTTGCATGAAGTTTGCTGTCTTGATTAAGTACAAGGTTCATTTCATTTTTGTCATTTTCCATCACTTTTCACTCATATGCTCATTTCCTTCAGCACAAAATGCTTAAGTGGAAGCTAATAAAACACGTCTTGATTAGATTATACCCGTAGATTTCCTTACCATCTGATCCACAACAAACCTGACCAATCACTGTCTGATTCATTTCAACGCTTGACTTTATGCCCTCCAGATCTCCACCATCAATCTGTCTAGCTTGATCCAATAACTATTGTGAATTCTTCCACCTACTTTATGCACTCCAAATCTCCACTGTCAATCTATCACAACCTTGATCCAAGGGCTATTGTGTCACCTGATCACCAACTAGCTTGGCCAATCTCCACCATTGATCAATCCTACATGATCCAATGGCTATCACACAATCTCACGTGAATTCTTGCATGGTCAATATCCTCCTGAGAGCACACGAGAAAAGTGGTTTTCCCATGCTACATGTCACTCACTTAGGCTAATCACGTGAAAAATAGAAATACAGCTTACAACTTTGAGGGCACACAAGAAACTTCTTACCACCTTCGAAAAACCGCTCCATAATTCTACACATTTTTTCCCTTTTGTTTCCATGTGACTTGATGTGATCCATCCATCTATTGACTTCATATCCCACAATAAGATCTCCTCCATTCATCTCCCATTACTCTTGTTCGTCCATCTATTCACTTAATCCCATGCGATAAGATCTTCGTCATTTATCTTTCGTTAGTCCTGTTCGTCCATCTATTCACTTAATCCCATGCGATACGATCTCTGCCACTTGTCTTCTGTTTATACGGTTCGTTGATTTGACTGATCCAATGGTTCCCATGCATTGCTACTTCGTTACATCCTCCTTTAATGATTTTGACCTTCTCTTGCTCTTCTGCTTGACTCCTTGCATTCTTGATTTTACCAAAAAAACCAAAAATGTGAAAACAGATTTTTGTCTAGTTTCCTTGCTTACACATTAATTTGGTTTGATGCTTTATAATTATATAATTTTGATAGCAACACTAGGTTAGTGTTGATTTATCAATTTTTCGTAGCATAGCTATTTAAATGGTTAATTAGGATATGGTGTGATTTAGCATTACTGATCCGGATTTAAACAGGAACGCAACAAATTACAGAGATAACCATATACACAAAGATGCAGTGGAAATAATACTTTATTTCATTAATGGAAAACACTGAAATATGCTTACAACCAGAAATGGAAATAAACTAGCTAGGGCGATGGTAGCTTATCTCTAAGAAGAGATGTGTGGATACATCCCTCTGAACTGTGTTACAATGAGGCTCGAAGGCCTATTTATTGTTGAGAAACAATGGAAAACCCTTCACATTCCAAAACCTAACCCGAGAAGATGAAACGCCAAATTGTGGGCCCCGTTTTTGGGTAAGTTGGTACATCAACTTCCTGGGGTCGCGAATTGGTCGTATTATCTCCGTTTGACGCGCATGATAACCCGTTTGAAAGATCTCTCTGAGGACTATGACGAAAAAGACGATGTTTAGATAGAAAACTTGTTGGCGATAGATTTAGCAAAAAACGTGGTTTAGGGCCTCAAAACGGCTCTGGAAGTTTAGGACCCGAAAAACTACTAAAAATAGTAAACTGTGCTATAATTAAGGAAACTGAAAAATTGAAAGAGATAGTTGTGGGGGTCCAAATGGGATAGGTGGGTGGCCACCAACATCCACCTGGATCAATTACATGTTGTTTTCTTCATTACTGCAGTAGAGTAGCTCTCTTAGAATGATTTTCTCTTCTTCAATCAAAGAATCAAGCTTCTTCTGCCTCCATAGAAGTTTGGCTTGGAACCCCTGGGGTCTCTCGCCAAATGAATAAGTGACAACAGGCAGGACCTTCACTTCTACTTGTGCATCTAGCACTATCACCTCCAAGTTTTTACGAACCCCGGGTTGATAAGTAAAGTTGGTAGCCCAGGAGTTGCAACATCCTTGCTGCAATACTGATGCTCATCACTTTTTGGTGCCATTGTCGAGGAGGTGCCTGAGTAGAATGTGAGTACTACTTTCATTTCTTTTATTTCTAGTTTTCTTTCTTTTCTTCTATTTCTAGTCTCCAATTCTCTGCCATTATTTTATTTCTACAAGTAGCTTCCTTTCTTTTAGTTGTCGTTATCTGCTTCCCTTTCCATTCTGCAAGTAGAATTTCAATTCAAAAAGTAGTTTTTTCTGTCAGTAGTTTTAATTCAATCAGCGATTTCATTTTTGCAAAGTACTTTCCAGCTTAAAAGAAATCTTATAAAATCCAACCCAAAAACATTTCCTTTCATGCCTCATAGGAATAGGGACAATTTAGGGAAATTCTTGCTAAATACCCCTACTGAATCCAACAACCAAACTTCTCTCTTCTTTGGTGGCTGTGAACTAGAGGAACCTTTAGGTGAGCAACCTGACATAATTGAAGAACCTATAGGGGAAGAAGAAGAAGAGGAACCCATTCCTACTGAACCAATGGATGAATACTGAAATGAAAGAGGGAATAGAGAGAGAGTTGAGGGTTCCTTCCCCATCAGGGAAACCAATGGGGACACTAAGATGAAGAATATAAGCCCCTCTGCCCTGCCTCATTTCCATGGCCTGACCACAAAGGACCCTAACACTTTCCTATTTTAGTTTTTTGTTATATGTTGAACCTATGACTATATAGATGATGAGAAAAATTTAAAATTGCTCCCAGATACCCTCAAGAATGCAGCATTGCGCTGGTTCATGGGTTTACCTGGAGATAACATCACAACTTGGGCTCACATGCAGCAAGATTTTAACAATAAATATAGGGACTAATGTAGGTCAAATGATACTAAAGAAGAGATTTTCAGGATGACCATGGGCCAAGATGAGTCCTTAGAAGAATCCGAAGAAAGATTCTAGCTCAGTTACAAAAGGGTTAGGTGCACACTTGACCCCGAGTCACTAAAGTTGGTCTTGCTCAGAGGAGTAAAGGAAGATCTTCTGGATACCTTACATCTGTTAGAAGGAGGAGATATCTACCAATTACCCTATGAGGATATCAAGGATGTCTTTAGAAACCATTCTAGGGTAGCTAAGAAAAAGGGTAGGAGTAGTCAACCAATGGCAAGTACATCATCCTCCAACTCATCCATCAAGGGTGAAATCAGAAATATGTTGGAAGATTTCAAAAGTGAGATGTTGCAAACCCTTGCCATGCAATTGGATACCATGAACATAAAAAGGAAGCAAGTGTAAGTAGAGAGAGCCCTGGCCATCTTTGTCATAGATGCATCAGGAGGCATCCTAGGAACAAATGTCCATTGAACTGTATTGACATTTGCTTGGTCTGTGAAGAAAACCACTCCACAAACAAGTGCCCTTCTTTACCCGGACTCAAAGCTGTATATCAAGGAGCTGAAGGGGTCACTGAGCAGCTTTGTTACATCAACCAAAGGAGACCTCCTGGGCCTAGTCCACACCAGTAGGGTATGCAAGGGTCATCCATGCATATTACAACCCCAACCAAACCATAGCTATACCTTCTTGGGGACCCCTTACTCATCCTTCCTAGTCTACACCCCCTCCTTGGTCCTATGCATCTTAGTATCATTCCCAGCCAACCAACCAGTCATTTCAACCTTATGTTCCACCACAACCTCAATGGAATACCCCACACCAAGGGTGGAGGCCCCAATACAACAATGCTCCAACTCTATTGCCTCCACCACCTACCCAACCCCAACTCCTACACTTTGCTCCACCCAAGCAACCCTAGATGCTTGCCCAGCCAAATCCAAACTCGAATAATAGACAGGCTCAAAAGGTATACAGTGGAGAGACATCATACCTAGCTTATGTTGTAGAAATCCAGGAGATCAACCTAAGATCTGGGATAATTCTCCTAGATATCCAACCTTCCTCTCCACATAGGAAGATTGAGGAAGATAGAGAGGAAAGAAACCTTAAATTAAATCCACCCTTTCCTAAGAGATTAGCCCAACAACTCCAGCCTAGCCCAGAAGAACTTGAACTTCTGGGAGAATTGAAAAATCTATGTGTAAATATCCCCCTTCTCCAAGAAATAAAAGATGTTCCCATTTACAATAAGTTGATTATGGAGAAATGCTTCAAGCATCCAGGAAGAAGAAAAAGGGATGCCCCTACCATTAATGTCATTGGGAAATTGTCTGACTGATCTGATAATGAGATCTAAGACAATTAATAAGGTATTATAGACTCATGTGCTTGGATTTGTCTATGTTATTTTCTGCAATGGATCAATAAGATTGTGAAATACACAGACAATGAAGTAGTAAAGAAGCACAACAGACAACACACATAAACACAACAAGTTTAATAAGGAGTTCACCCAATACTCCTAGGCTAAATCTCCTGGTCTAGCCTTTAGTGTGACCTCCTTATTATGTCTTCAAAACAGTGTTTTACAACAGTGAGCTCAATTTGAGCTTCACACAACAGATACAAAACAATAAGGCTTTACTTGGATCCCTGAAGTCTCTTCTAAGTACACAGACTCTCCTCACTGACTCTCTGTCTTTGTTGCTCTGTCTTAGCACTGCCTACACTACTGCTTGCCTTTGTTTCTGTCTTCTATTACATTAAATCCAATCTACTCTACCTGTTCATTTCCTCTTCTCGACTTTCTGTCTCCTGGTCTTTGTCCACTCGAATCCCTCTTCTAGCATTAAATAATCATTGCATAATGCCTTCAGGGGAGGTGGCCATCTATTCTGCAACGGATGAGTGCATCGAGCCTTTGAAATCCTTGAAATGGCCGCTTTCTATTAACATAGAGAAATGCATTCAAAAATGTGAAAACCCATGAAAAACACTGTCTATCGGACTTCAAAAGTCCTCAAATCTGCTCTATTCTCCTATCAAGTCTGTCGTTTGTATACTGACATTACATCTCCACTGTTGATCTCAGAGATCCAGATCCAACGGCTGAGATCCATTTCAGGTGGCCCTTTCATACGGGAGTTAACCGCCCAATGATGGTGGTTTTCTCTCTCCTCAACTCGGACACGTGGCAACCAATATATAGGCTCGAGCGAAGCCTGGCCCAAACCACTTTCCACCTTTGGCCCACCCGAAATACCGTTTATTGTGATTTTCCCTTTTACATTAAAAATGCATTAAAACATTAAAATCATGTAAAATGGCTTTCGGCGGATTTGAAATATTATGCATTCTCGTTCACAAACCCTTTCGGGTCCACTTTTCATCACATCAGCACTTCCCTTTGTATTTAGTTTAATAAACGAAATGCACAAAAATACATAAAAAAATGCCATTTGGCAGATCTCAAATCTTATGCAATAGTGTTTATATTCCCATCAGGTCCGGCTAATTACATCGCATATATATGTGTGTATAACCGCTCCTCTATGTAACTCCAATTGTGATATCGCGATGTGATTGATCACAATCACATATAGCGATAACCCCATGCTGTTTGGTGAGTGCTCTATTATTGTTTACTAATGTGATGTTGTGATGCAATGTGGGTTGTTGATCTACGCACTTGATCAACGGTCCTCGTTGACCCCGCTGATCACTATCACAATACATGTATGATATGTGCCGATATCCTCCGATAGCCTTTGCCAATTGTGATTTTCCGATTAGATCTGGACCATTGATCGGCCAGATCTAACAGCTACTGTGCATTCACTATTGACTCCACCAATAGCTCCATTTTCACCGTTTTCCTGTGCTTTTCGCCTCTCAGTAGTGTTTGTCCAGCTTTTTAAAAGGTTTCCTCATGTGATTGTTTTGGTCTTTTAAACGAATTTAAGAAGATTTCGAAGACTTGGAGAGTATTCTAGGATCCATTTGGATCGTGCCTTCCCACTGAAAAGGCTTTTGGACCACCAAAAGTTGGTTTTTAAGCATCAAGTAAGTGAGGATACAGCTTCCTCACATGTCCAATCTCTATCCATTTTGCACTGCTGGGTTTTGAACCTTTGAGTCCAATTCTGAGGTACTCAATATCCCCTCTGTGTGCAGTTCTCACCTTCATGTCCAGAACTATATCTTCCTGCAACTCATTGAGATATTCAGGCAACAAATCATCAATAGAAGGCAATTGACTTTGCTCTTCGGGATATTCAATCAATGAAGGTTCAAACAGTCTTAAATTTTCTGCATTTACCACTGAATAGATGTGCATGTAAGCTGCTAAATCAAGGCGGAAAGCGTTCTCACCAATTTTCTCAAGAATCTTGAAACGCCTGCACCTTATTGGCTTCAACTTCTTTCCTTCACCTTGCATTTTATCTTTGCTGATGTACAGCCATAATTGATCACCAACTTGGAAGCTATGCTCAATTTGATGCTTATCATGCCTTGCCTTGTACTTGACTTGGCTCTTTTCTAGCTGTTCCTGCACTGCTTGGTGAATTTCTTGGATCTGTTCAATGAACTTAGTTGCTTTGTCCACATCACTGTGTCCATCAACTGTTATGTCTTTACTACAGACAAAATCCAAGGGAGACCTTAGTGTAAAACCAAAGCAAGTCTCAAAAGGAGATATTTGTGTAGAACAATGTTTAGCACGGTTGTAAGCATGTTGCACATAACGTAAATGTTCATCCCAAAGCTTGGGATGCTTGCTGCAATAACCCCTGAGCAACTGGATCACTGTCCTATTGACCAGCTCTGTTTGGCTATCTATTTGTGGATGAAAGGATGTGTTCTTCTTCAGTCTGGTGTCCATTAACTCCCATAGACTTGAAGAAAACTTCCCAAAAAATTGGGAATCTCGATCAGTGACAATAGAAGTGGGTAACCCAAAATGAACCCATACATGCTGAAAGAACAACTTCGTTGTTTGTTCAACTATAATCTGCTTGTTACAAGGTATTAAAATACACATTTTGTTGAACCTATCCACAATAACATATAAATAGTCATGCCCTTTTCTAGATTTTGGCAATCCCCCAACAAAGTCCATGGAAACACTTTCCCAAGGATGAGAAGGAACTGGAAGTGGAGCGTACAAGCCTAGTTTTCTATTGTTGGGCTTGCTTTTAACACACATGGTACACCCTTTAATATATCTAGAAACTGTTTCATGCATTCTTGGCCAATAACAAAATCTTTGCAGCTGTGCAACTATTTTACTCACACCAAAATGACATGGTATTAGAGAAGTGTGTGCTTCTCGGATTATGTTAACTCTTTCAGTTTGAGGAATACATAACTTTCCCAAATGATACAAGAGTTGGTCCTTAACATGATAATCCAATTCTTCTACTTGTTTCCCATGACTTAAAGTTGCATATACATCTTTAAAATCTACATCTTGAGCATATTGTTCAATGTAGCTTTCGTACAATACTGAATTATGCTTAGTATAGTAGATGCATTTATAATTGGTTTGGACAACATATCTACAAGTTTATCATGTATTCCCTTCTTATATCTAATGACTAGATGAAACTATTGTAGAGACGCCATCCACCTATAGTGTCTTGATTGCTGCAATTTAGTTTGTGAGTGAAAATATTGAAGTGGTTGATGATCAAATGTATAACTATTTCTTTGCCCAATAGGTAATGTTTCCACTTTTTCACACTTTGTACTAATGCATACAATTCTTTATCATATGTGGGATAATTAACTACTGCAGAATTAAATGACTCATAATGATAACATATGGGTTTACCATGTTGCATCAACACTATTCCATGGCATAGTCAATGACATTTGTTTCAATCTCAAACGGTCTTTGAAGATCTGGCAATGCTAGTACTGGTGTTGTACTAATATTTTCTTTCAAGGTGTCGAAGGCTTTCTGCTGTTTGCATCCCCACTGAAACACCTTGTTCAATCCTATCAAAGCATGTAAGGGAGCTGCAATCAAGGAAAAGTTAGAAATAAACTTTCTCCAATATTGTGCTTCCCCTAGGAAGCTCCTAACTTCTGTAGCAAATTTGGGTTTAGGCTAGTTCATAATGACTTCGACCTTAGAGGGATCTATCTTCGATTCACCACCCCCTACAATATGACCCAAATAATTCAAATATGTTTTGTCAAATTCACATTTTGATAACTTCACATAGAGATTTTATTTTTTCAAAGCATCTAGAATTTTCTTTACATGCTTCAAATGTTCTTCCCATGTTATACTGAAAACAAGAATGTCATCTAAATATACAATTACAAAATCATCAGTAAAAGGTCTGATTACATCATTCATTACTCTCATGAAAGTGGTAGGAGCATTAGTTAAGCCAAAAGGCATAACTAGCCATTCATACAACCCTTGCTTTCTTTTGAAAGCGGGCTTCCATGCATCTTTTTCTGCTACTTTGGCTTGATGATAGCCACTACGCAAGTCCAACTTGGAAAAGTAAACAGATTCTTTCAGCTGATCTAATAGATCATCAATGCGAGGAAGGGGATAACGATTCTTGATCATTATTTTATTCAGTGCTCTGTAATCAATGCACATCCTCCACGAACCATCTTTCTTTCTCACCAACATGATTGGAGATCCGCATGGTGATGTGCTTGGTCTTATGAATCTTTTTTCGAGAAGCTCCTGTACTTGCTTCTTGATTTCTTCATTCTCTAAAGCGGATAACCTGTCCATTCCGATGTTAGGCAATGGAGCATCTTGCTACAAACGAATATCATGTACAATTTCCCTTTTGGGTGGTAGACCTCTAGGTTCTTGAAATAAGATATCATATTCTAAAACAACTTTTTCTAAATCAGCTTTATGTTTAGCATCACATCCCTCAAATACATTGGTTTTATCAGGGGTCTTTCCCTTTACAACCATTAGTAAAAATTTCTTGCATGAGTTTACGATTCTTTTCATCTGCCCTAAGTTAATGAGAGTGTAGTTATTTTTGAGGTAATGATCTCTTACAATATATTCTATTCCATATTTTGTGAGTTGATACTTATTTTAGACTCTATAGAAAATGGCTTTTCTATCATACAAGTAAGGAATTCCTAAAACAATACCACATATATACAAGGGAACTATATCTAACTCAACCTCATCTATAAATGTTGACCCAAATGCAAACCTAAGTTTACATTATCTAGTCACTTGTAGCTTTGCTTTATCACATACCCAACCTAATGGATATGGCTTCTTGTGAGGTGTGGTTAGTAGTCCCAACTTCTTTACAATTGCTTTAGAAATCAATCTTACTTGTGAGCCACTATCAAATAAAGTATCAATCTTTTGATGCTTGGAAATAACTCTAATATGAAAAATTTCATGCCTTTTCCTCTCATTTTCTTCATTATCAATAGTTTGTGCAGAATTACCAGTAGATGCTTCAGAATTTTTACCTTTTATACCTGTAGCTGTGACTGTTGTTTCATCACCTGATTCTGACCCCAAATCTTTCTGAATAGTTGCAACAATCTTCTTCTTCTTGCCATCGAACTTCTTGGGTTTCAGCTCCAGATGCAAAGACCAGCAGTGTTCATCATCGTGTCCACCATTCTTGCAATGAGTGCATGAAGGTTTGTCTTTCTGTATAGCATTTGCCTTCCTCTCTTTCCATTTCTACTTCCTCTTTTCCTTGTTCTTGCTTGCAGTGGGTTTTGATGATCCCCCAATATTTGGGTTCACATTCTTGCCTCTAGCCTCTAAATGTGTAGCCTGAACAGATACCTCATCTATGCTAGTAGGGTTAAACATGAGAATGATGTGCCTCAAATAGCTATGTAGACCACCTATATACTTCAGCAAAGTTTTAGGTGAGTCTAAAGAAATGCCTAGAATTAAATATCTTTTTCTAAATTCTTGGGTGTAGATTTGTACACTTTGCCCCTTTAATTGGTGAAAAGTTTGCCAATTCATCATGGCTTGCTACCTATAAGCTAGTGGATAGAATTGTTTTTTAATGGCAGAAACAAATTCATTCCATGTAGAAAGAATTTTACCATGTTTCTTCAAATTAGCTTGGGTCTTGCCTTCCCACTGTACTAGGGCAATTCCTCCAAGGCGAAGGCTAGACAACTGAATTTTACTCTTCTCTGAATCAATGTTTTTCACCCTGCAATACACATCAATCTGTCTAATACAATTATCTAGGTTTTTTGCATTTAATTCTCAATCATATATTAGCAAATCAAATTTTACATCTAATTTAATTGAAGGGCTAGAAGGAGTTGTTGATAGAGAAGGCTCTTTTCATTTCCCTTTGCCTTCAGAATGACCATCTAGAAGAGGTTCCTCTGTTCCTTTGCCTTGTTTAGAGGTTGAAGAATCTTCACTTCGACCATTCTTAAATTCTCAATACATCTCTTCTACCATGGCTCTCATGGTCATGAAACTATCCATGAACTGAGAGTCTGATTCCAAGGGATTTTCTTCTGCCATTTTCCTCCTAGGATAGACTCTTCCTATTTCTGGGTTAGTCCCAACTAGTTCTCCTTCTCCTAATTTGAGATTTGACCTAGTTAGCATTCACCAATCCAGCACAAGCTTGTCTAACCTTAGTAAACCTAAAGCTTTGATACCACTTGATCTGATAATGAGATCTAAGACAATTAATAAGGTATTACAGACTAATGTGCATGGATTTTTCTATGTTATTTTATGCAATGGATCGATAAGATTTTGAAATACATAGACAATGAAGCAATAAAGAAGCATAATAGAAAACACACATAAACACAACAAGTTTAATAAGGATTTCACCCAATATTCTTGGGCTACATCTCCTAGTCCAACCTTCAATGGTGACCTCTCTATTATGTCTTCAAAACAACGTTTTACAACAGTGAGCTTCACATAACAAATACAAAACAATAAGGCTTTACTTGGATCCCCCAAGTCTCTTCTAAGTACACATACTCTCCTCACTGACTCTCTGTCTTTGTTGCTCTGTCTCAGCACTGCCTGCACTACTCCTTTCCTTTGTTTCTGTCTTCTGTGGCTTTAAAGCCAATCTGCTCTACCTGTTAATTTCCTCTTCTCAGCTTTCTGTCTCCCGGCCTCTGTCCACTCGAATCCCTCTTCTAGCATTAAATAATAATTGCATAATGCCTTCAAGGGAGGTGGCCACCTATTCTGCAACGAATGAGTGCATCAGGCCTTTGAAATCCTTGAAACGACCACTTTCTATTAACATAGAGAAATGCATTCAAAACTGTGAAAATCCGCCAAAAACACTGTTTATCGGACTTCAAAAGTCCTCAAATCCACTCTATTCTCCTATCGGGTCCACCTTTTGTATATTGACATCGCATCTCTATCGTTGATCTAGGAGATCTAGATCCAACGGCCGAGATCCATTTCGAGTTGCCCTTTCATATGGGGGTTAGCTGCTCAATGAGGGTGGTTTTCTCTCTCCTCAACCTCGACAAGTGGCAGCCAATGTATGGGCTCGGGTGAAGCCCAGCCCAAACCACTTTCTGCCTTTCGCCCACTTGAAATCTTGCTTATCGTGATTTTCCCTTTTATATTAAAAATGCGTTAAAACATTAAAATCCCGTAAAAATGGCTTTGGGCAGATTTGAAATATTATGCATTCTCATTCACAAACCCCTTCAGGTCCACTTTTCATCGCATCGGCACTTCCCTTTGTATTTCATTTAATAAACGAAATACACGAAAATACATTAAAAACGCCATTTGGCGGATCTCAAATCTTATGCAATAGTGTTTATATTCCCATAGGGTCCGGCTAATCACATCACGTATATATGTGTGTATAACCACTCCTATGTGTAACTCCGATTGTAATATCGTGATGAGATTTATCGCAACTGCATATCGCGATAACCCCAGGTCATTTGGTGAGCACTCTATTATTGTTTGTCGATGTGATGTTTCAATGCAACATGGGTCGTTGATCTGCGCGCTTGATCAATGGTCCTCGTTGACCCTGTTGATCGCTATCACAATACATATATGATATGCATCGATATTCTCTGATGCCTTTGCCGATTGTAATTTTCCGATCAAATCTAGACCGTTGATTGGCCATATCTGACCTACTGTGCATTCACTGTTGACTTTGCCGATAGCTCTTTTTTCACTGTTTTCCAATGTTTTTCGCCTCCTGATAATGTTTTTTCGTCTTTTTAAAAGGTTTTCTCATGCAATTGTTTTGGTTTTTTAAACAAATTTAAGAAGATTTCAAAGACTTAGAGACTATTCTAGGATCCATTTGGATCACTGACTTAATGCTGGGGTAGGTTATATGTTCGAAATATTTGGACCTTGGAAGCCCTGTAGTAGTTGTGCACATCAATGGCACCATTGTCCCACACACTCTGATTGATTTGGGGGCTACCATTAATGTGATGACCAAGGACACCATGCTCAAGCTCAACCTCCAAGGGTCATTGAGGAAGACCACAACAGTTTTGCAACTTGCAGACCGTTCCATAGTCATCTGTGAGGGAATTGTGGAAGATGTGATGGTCTCCATTGACTCCTAGGAGTACCATGTAGATTTTCTATTTCTCCAGCCTAAGGCTAAGCTTACTGGTTACCCTCTCATCCTTGGGATATCATGGTTGGCCATAGTCGATGCTTACATTAGCTGCAGAGTTGGGAATATGACCATCAAGAATGGGCATATGTCCAAGCAGTTAGTCCTATACCCTCCTACTCAACCTTCTATAGAGCATGATTTACCTTTATGGTTGGAGGAGGAGGAAGAAGATGAGGCTTATTCAGCCCAAATTTATGCTTTCAAAGAAATCGTAGGAGGAGGACAGCAAGATGAGGATGACTTAATTGAACACCTGCTTTGAAGTCCAACTTCTAGTTCCTTACCATTAGAAGAAGAAGTAAGGGAAACCCAGAACAATCATCCAATTGACTTATGCTTGGCCAATTCCAACCCACTCCATGTCAAAACCATAGAATTTGGCCGAGAGAAAACTTTGAAAATTAATCCATCTCTTTTTGCTCTTGAAGAGGAAAATCTATGCAACATGTTGAGAGAAAACCTAGAAGGCTTTGCTTGGAGTTACAAGGAAATGAAGGGAGTACACCTCTCAGTGTATACTCACCACATAAACATCAAAGAAGGTTGCAAGCTAGTCCAACAACCACAAAGGAGGATGAATCCAACTCTTAAAGATATAGTAAAAGAAGAACTGCAAAAACTGCTATATGCAAGATTCATTTACCCTATCTCTGACAGTGAGTGGGTCTCTCCTTTAGTGTTAGATCCCAAGAAAAATGGTAAGTGGAGGATTTGTGTTGATTATAGGGAGTTGAACAAAGCCATGAAGAAGGATCATTTTCCCCTACCCTTCATTAACCAAGTGCTAGATGCCCTGGCAGGGAAGAAGTTCTTTTCTTTCCTAGATGGATTTAGTGGGTACAACCAAATCCAAAACTGCCTAGAAGACCAGGATAAGACCACATTCACCTATCCTTGGGGTACTTTTTCCTATAGGGTCCTTCCTTTTGGCCTATTAAATGCTCCTGCCACTTTCCAAAGAGCAGTATTGAGTATTTTCACCGAATTAGTACATGATGTGGTGGAAATTTATATGGATGACTTTACACCGTATGGCTGTGATTTTCAAGAAGCCCTGACTAACCTAGGCAAAGTATTGCACAAATGCATTGAAATGAATCTGTCTCTCAGTCCAGAAAAATGTGAATTCTTAATGATTGAAGGGACTGTGCTAGGCCATTCAATATCTCAGCAGGGACTGTAGGTGGACCCAAACAAAATAGCAATCATCCAAAGGGTCCCACCTCTTCAAAGTTAGAGGGATGTCAGGAGTTTCTTGGGGTTAGTTGGATACTACCGAAGGTTCATAAAGGACTTCAGCAAGTTGGCCTCTCCTTTATTTAGGTTGTTGGCCAAAGATGCTGAGTTTATATGGCCAAAAAGTTGTCAAGAGGCCTTAGACATTTTAAAGGGTAAGTTAACCACTGCACCAATTCTTCAAGCCCCAAATTGGGCCCTCCCTTTTCATATTCATGTTGGTGCCTCACACAAAGCCATAGGAGCTGCCTTAGGTCAAGTAGAGGAGAAATTTTTCTATGCCATCTATTTTATCAGTAAGAACCTATCAAAGGCTCAGCTAAATTATACTGTGACTAAAAAGGAACTCCTAGATATTGTGCATTCATTAAAAAAAATTAGGCATTACATTACAGGCTATCAAACATGTGTGCATACTGACCATGCTACAATCAAATATTTAATGAAAAAACTAGATGTGAATGATATAATTATAAGATGGTTGCTTCTATTGCAACAGTTTGATCTAACTTTTATTGATAAGCCTGGTATGGAAAATGTTGTTGCAGACTTTCTATCTATGATGAATTTTCCTGCAGGTGAAGAAGGAATGGTGGATGACCAATTACTAGACGAGCATTTGTTTGCTATTTCAGTTCTCTCCCCATGGTTTGCTAATATAGAAAACTATTTGGTATCAACACAGTTCCCACCAAAATTGCCCTCCAAAAAAAAGAGCAATATAGTCAGAAAAAGCGCCCCCTTCACCTGGATTGGGGGAAATCTTTTCAAACTTGGCCTAGATCAAATCTTGAGAAGGTGTGTAAGGGAAGAGGAAGTTTTTGACATCCTTCTGACCTGTCATGACGGACCTTGTGGAGGTCACTTTGCAGCAAAGAGGACATCATTGAAAGTTTTACAAGCGGGCTATTATTGGCCCACTCTTCATCAGGATGTGAAAAAGTACATTAGTCTATGTGATCAGTTCTAGAGGATGGGAAAGCCTACTCCAAGCGATGAAATGCCCCTACAACCTCAAGTGATTTTCAAGCCATTTTACAAGTGGGGCATGGACTTCGTTGGGCCTATCAATCCTTTGTCAAAGCAAAAATAGTACATTATTGTGTGCACTGATTATTTGATTAAGTGGGTTGAAACCAAGGCGATTAAGGCAGCAACAGAAGAGAAGGTGGTTGAGTTCCTAAGGGAGAATATATTCTACAAATTTGGATACCCTAGAGAGCTAGTCACAAACCAAGGCAGCCAGTTTACCTCCAACATGATTGAAGAACTGCTTAGCCATCACAAAATCAAGCATAGGATCTCCACTCCTTATCATCCACAAGCTAATGGGCAAGTTGAGGTGACCAATAGGGCACTGGAGAGAATCTTAACCAAGGTAGTGAGCAACAGCAGGAAGGATTGGGCAAAGAAACTAGTTGAGGCCACTTGGGCATATAATACAACTTGGAAGACCACCACTAGATTTACACCCTATGAGTTGGTCTATGGGAAAAAGGCTTTGTTGTACATTGAGTTTGAATATAACACATTGAGGATGGCAGCCCAACTAGATTTGGATATCAGTCATGCATAGAAAGAAAAATTGTTCTATTTGAATGGCTTGGATGAATTCATAATGCAGGCCCTCCTACATACAAAGATAATTCAACTTCAGAGGAAGATCTAACATGATAGATATATTAAGGAGAAGCAATTTCAAGAGGGTGATTGGGCATTGTTATATGATTCTAGGTATAAAGACTTCAAGCGCAAGCTAAGGACAAGATGGCTCAGACCTTATGTGGTGGAAAGATGCCATGATAATGGTTTAGTGCAAATCATAACTATAGATGAAGAAGCCATTCCATTGCTTGTTAATGGACACCGATTGAAAATGTACAAGATGCCTTTATCAAAAAAAGAGTTCATTAACAATATCAATAAGACAGTGATGATGGTGGAGCAAGTTCCAGCTCCTCCCTCATCAGGTCAGTGAAAAAAGGGGAGAAAAAAAAGAATAAGGATTCAAGTGAAAACCTCCATGAGGTGCTTGAGTCCCGTCTTTGGGTTGAAAACCTCGTGAGGTGGCCCAATGATGAAAAAAATGGGAAAAGAACAAGAAGATCCCTGGGTGAAAACCTTCGTTGAGGCGCACAAGGAAAACATCTAGGGTGAAAACCTCTCTGAGGCAACCTAATTGTTTTTCCAAAAAAAAAAAAAAAATGTAAATAAAAAAGAGAGAAAAGAGAAAAAGACATAATTTTTATTTATAGGTGGGAAAGAAAGACAATCAAGGAGCAAAGTGAAGATCCAAAGGGAACCCTGTCTCACATATATTCATCTCCTCCACTCCTTACCATGCAACCATCCATCAATTCCATTTTTTTTTCACTTCATTGCTTCAATTTAGGTGAAGACTATGCTTTCTACAATCATCAACTACATGTATTCAATAGGATGATCCAAGAGCTCTAGACAACAGACAACAGATAGTAGACAACAGACAGCAGAGGAGGAAGAAGAATGACCATATAACAAATAAACAATGCAACACCTCTAATCTTCAACAACTATAGCATGGCATCGAGACCACAGGTAAGTATCCCACTCACTCACTCATATGCATCATTTGATCAAAAGTTGTAAGGGTTATGAGGTAGTTGGTTCATAAGTGAAAAGGTGGCCAGCTAACTTGGCCACTTTTGACAAAGCAGAAAGTTAGGTGGAAAAAAGGAAATTATTTTTAAAATCAAAAGAGAATGCAAGAGTTGAAAATAGCGATTTATTTTTTATGGAATTCAAATACGATGTAAGGTGGGGCTCCGACCCATATTAATGTTCGAGTGATAGCACAAGATTTAAGTAAGCTTGGGTTCGAGAGGTAGATAAAGTGCTCTGCGAGAGAGCAACGAGCATGAGTTATAACTTAGGCTCAACCCCCATAATTGACCATGATGTCAAGGTGTTTAACTGAGATCTACAGCCTGAGATTGCTGCGGGGGGGGTTCAAGCCTAATGAACATCTCGTACACTCCCTACCCCTGTAGCGAGCCACCCCAATTTCTCCACTCCATCTCATCTCCTCCACGTCATTTTCCACCCTCATTCATTACCGTCCACCTCATTCATTGTATCCTGTCACCTCATCTGCCATTCCATAGATACAATGTTGTTTATGGCTACCATTTTAGGATGCTCAAAGAATTAAGATTTGGGGTAGAAACACCAGTTCACCAAAGACTCATCATACCCTATTTCTTGATGCAATCACTCATAGACTCGAAAAACAAAGTAAAGGAAGGGAATTCCCAACAATTGGCTCACCATGGGCTGATCAGGATCCTCATTGAGGATGCCCTCCAAAACCTCCAGATCCCTATAATATGTTTAGCCTTCAGAGACTTATTAGCAGAGGATGGCATCAAAACCCTTACCTATGATGTTAGTCCTTTTGTTAGTGAGGAGGAGGCAAAACAAAAATAAGAAGATACAGAGCTAGATGGGGATGAGATGGATGAAGAAGAAACTAATACAAAGGAACATGATGAAGCAGAACAAGAAGGGGGAGAAGAGAAGGAGGATGATGCTAAAACAGAGGACGAAATGAAAGAAGAAACAAATGGAGATGAGAAAGAACAACAAGAGGAATAAGATAAGGAAAAATAGAGAGGAAGAAGGCATTGAAACAGAAGGGGAAGAACACAAGGAGGAGTCACCTATGGTGTCTCCAGAGGCCAGTAAGAGGGAGGCAACAGTTGACCTCACTTCTCTCAGCACCCCAGTCAAGAAAAAAGGGAAAAGAAGGAGGCAAACCCCTCTATATTTTAGAACAAGAAAGAGCACAAGAATCAAACAAGGGAAGCCACAAATATCAACAAAAATCCCTATTTACATTGAAGATTCCCCTACACCAAGGGACAAAGAGGAAAAAATGAGAGATCAACTTGAAAGGAAAAATGCATGGCTGAGAGGACAGATGTAGGAAAGGGAAAAACAACTCGCATGTATGACCAGCCTCTCCTTGGAGGCCATTCAGTGTAGGATGCAAGCTAAATCCTATTCTCTTTACCTCAGAGAAAAATGGCTGCAACTTTGGATTAAAACACTGGCACAAAGGGGCACCATGCCATTTCAGGACTACAGGCAGTTTATTGATCTTTGTGATCAAAGTACGCTAGAGGATAGGGCAAAAATTTCTGAGTTTTACTTGCACGACAAGGCCCTCATAGACATAAATGTTTGGGATCCTAATGCTGAGCTAGGAGATCTACAATTAATGGCTTTGGCATCATGGATGAACCATGAGGATTCAATGGTTGCAGAGATGAAAGGAATATTGGCTAGAGAACAAAATGAACCTCTTTTCATCAAAGCTGAACACTCAAATCCCATGGCCCTAATCAGCACCCATAATCTAATTGCAAATGATCCTTAACTGGCACCTAGATATCTTGCTGCCCAAGAGCAAGACATTTCACATTTTGAGGATATGTTTAGGCTGCTAGAAGATGATAGCATACATGCCTACTTAAGGAGATGGAACACACTACCACACAGCTTCAATATCAGAGAATATAACTCCCCTCAAAGGTTGAGAGAGGCACTCAACTGGACACCTATGTATAAGCAATCAATGCAATGGTTGAAGGTCAATTGGATAGGCCTAAAACTCAGTCCACCACTACTCCTATGGATGCTCGAAGGGAGAAAAGAAGAAGAGGAAAAGAGGCAGTGGGAAGAAGTAGAAAGGAAAGAAGGCTTCTATGAACAAGAAGAAGAGACCACAACAAAGGCATGGGATGTTAGAGAGGATACCAAAGCCATGAAGGACATGGACATTGGCTAAGTTGCTCAGAGGATGAGGAACACTTTCAATAGGGGGGTGATGATTAGCCTCATAATTGGGTAATTATATGGGCCTTAATTCACCTCCTAGCTTAGTCAAACCAACTATTCTCACAACTTGTTGCATACTTTTGATTATATTTTGTTTATAAGATGAGTTAGAGTTGGATATTTTTCTTTGTGGTCTAATGTGCATCTAATGCAAGATTAAACAATAAAACCAAGGAATTTTGGCAAAGACCTTGGTCAAAAATCGAATGGGAAAAGGGAGAGGAATTATAGGAGGGAAATCCTCCTCATTTACTACCCCTCCATTTGAATATTCCTGTATTAGCTCGAAGTGCAAACAACCAAATCATGAGGACTAGAAGGTAGCCGAGCAAGTGAAACTCAAAGCACCAGTTTATCTCGAGTTTGGGAGCCGAACCTCCCTAATTTTAAGGAAGTCATTAGAGACTTCAATCGTATAAGTAGAGAGGCCTAGGACCTCAATAGGATTCAAACTTTTTATTTTAAAACTCTACTTTATTTTCAAGCTGCAATAATTGTGACAATTTTTTATGTAATCCATTGTTTTGTATATAGAAAGAGTTTTGTTTTGAGCCAACATTGAGTTAATTCAGAGGGGTGAAGCTCTTGGGTTAGGGCCGAACCCTAGAAGCTAAGGCTGCTCTTTATTGTACATGTACACTAGGGTAGATTCATGGTTTAACCATTCATTTGCTTAAGTTGTTGCATTTCCATTACAGTAGTGTAGCGTAGATTAGTTGTGTCTAATTTGCTTCCATTTGTGCCTTCTTTCAATTAGCAATTTAGCCAAGAGTTCTTGTATGAAGTTTGTTGTCTTGATTTAGTATGAGGTTCATTTCATTGTTGTCTTTTTCCATCACTTTTTACTCATATGCTCATTTCCTTCAGCACGAAATGCTTAAGAGAAAGCTAATAAAACACGTCTTGATCTGATTATACATGTAGATTTCCTTACCGTCTGATCCACAACAAACCTCACCAATCACCGTTCAATTCATTTCAATGCTTAACTTTATGCGCTCCAAATCTCCACCGTCGATCTGTCTAGCTTGATCCAACGGCTATCGTGAATTCTTCCACCTACTTTATGTTCTTAAAATCCCCACTGTCGATCTGTCATGCCCTCGATACAACGACTATCACGTCACCCGATCACCAACTAGCATGGTGATCTCCACGTTTGATCAATCCCGCATGATCCAATGGATATCGCACAATCTCGTGCGAATTCTTGCACAGCTGATATCCACCCGAGAGCACGCGAGACAAGTGGTTTTCCCATGCTATGCGTCACTCACTTAGGCTAATAACGTGAAAATTAGAAATACAGCTTACAACTTTGAGGGTGCACGAGAAACTGCTTACCACCTATGAAAACCCACTCCATCATTCTGCATGTTTGTTTCCTTCTATCGCCACGTGACTTGATGTGATCCATTTGTCTATTGACTTCATCTCCCGCAATAAGATCTCCTCCATTCATCTCTCGTTAATCTTGTTCGTCCATCTATTCACTTAATCCCATGTGATAATATCTCCGCTGCTTATCTTATGTTAGTCCTGTTTGTCCATCTATTCACTTAATCCCCTGCAATACGATCTCTGTCGTTCATCTTCCATTTATACTATTTGTTGATCTGACTGATCCAACGGTTCCCATGCACTACTACTTCGTTACATCCTCCTTTCACTGGTTTCGACCTTTGCTTGCTCTTCCACTTGACTCCTTGCATGCTTATTTTACCAAAAAAACCAAAAACACAAAAATAGATTTAGTCTAGTTTCCTTTCTTACACATTAGTTTGGTTTGATGCTCTTTACTTCTGTAACTCAAATAGAAGCATTAGGTTAATGTTGATTTAGAAATTTTTCTTATCATAGCTATTTAAATGGTTAATTAGGATATGGTGTGATTTAGCATTACATGTTGTTTTCTTCATTACTGCAGTAGAGTAACCTCTCTTAGAATAGATTTTATCTTCTTCCATCAAAGAATCAAGCTTCTTTTGACTCCATAGAAGTATGGATTGGAACCCTTGGGGTCTCTCACCAAATGAACAAGTGACAATAACCAGGACCTTCACTTCTACTTTTTCATATAGTTGTCACCTCCAAGTTTGCATGAACCCCGGGTTGATAAGTAAAGCTAGTAGCCCAGGAGTTGTTGCATCCTTGCTGCAATACTGGTGCTCATTAGGAGTGTTTGTGGGTAGTATTATTCAATGGAATTTTGAGCTGGGTTGTTGTGTGGGAGTTAGAAGTGAGACAAGATATTTTCCATCATCTTGGAGGGTTGTAAAGACATAATTTCTTACAGGCCTAATTTTACTGGTATTGGAGGAGTGTTGGGAATTTGGGGTCAATTTTGGAGCGTCAAAACTAGAGAAAACCTTTTCTGGGTTTTCCTGGGTTTTTGGCAAAGACCTCAACTGTAATTTTGTAGAATTTTTTGGGTAGACTTGAGGGTTCAAATGAGGGTCTCAACACAACCAACAATCTATAATTACTAAGCCTACACATATTTTCTGATAGATAAACTCCAACATTAGTTGGGCATTGGAATTTCGACCACCTAAGGCTTGTAGTTTGCCTTGTGCAAGCCCAAGTGCACTCTTTCCATTTCACATTGTACTCCAACAATTTATATAATAAAATTGCCCAATTTTGGCATGTTTGGGAGCATTTCTGGGTTATTGGTGTTTAGTGAATTTTTTTATGTTGTATTATCATGCATGTTTTTTTCTTATCACTATAAATCTTTCCATTAGGAATATTACATTATGTTATTTATAATTCTAGAAATTCTCATTCTGGGTAGTGGTATGGAGGCTAGCCTGAAATGGTGGCTCGGAATCTAGGACCATACCCTCTAAATTGGAATTTTTGGGCCATAACTGCATCATTATATGATTATGCATGTAGTTGGAGGCCTATAACGGCATGGAGGCCTTTTCATGCATGTGGTTGTGGGTCCAAGTCATTGAAAAGGAAATCCAACTCAGGGTTTGGGCATTTGGAGTAGTTGTTTAGCTCCTGGGTGTCATGTAGCTCCTAAGGAAGGTTAATAAAGTTCCAGTTTGTTGAATCCACTTCCTTAATTGTAATTAGGAGGTTGGGTCATGTCGTAATAGCACTCATCTCATGTTTATCTCGATAGGCCGATGAAATTGGGTAAATGTGGCAGGTGGTGTTGCAACTTTCATCTCCAAAGTCTAATCTTCTCTCTTATGCCTAACTTGAGAAGCCAAGGTGAAAAGTCATTTGCTTGAGCTAGGAGGGTGTATACGTAACAAATGAGATGATTCTCCACCTCCATTGTGACTCTTTAACTCCCATCATGACTCTTGGGATTCCATGTGACTTTTAGAAACTCCTTTGAGACCTTTGGACTTCTACATGAATTTCCACATTCTATGAGTGACATTTGGACTTCCACACTCTTTACATTTCTCATTTTTTGAAAATTACATAATTATATCCACAATGATGTGGAAAATATAATGATGCATATGACTCTTGATGTGACACTTGGGCAAGTCGTGAATTGTCACTGATGACACGGAATTCATTATAGAATGCTTGCCAAACTTCTCTTCTTGATGTTATCTTTGTATGTTCTGAATATGTCTCGCATGTGTGATTAGGTGCTTAGTATTTAGCTCAAAAATCAAAGTTCTTAGAATGGATCGAAACCTAAACAAATGCATCTATCTCAACAAAATGATCCCAATGCAACTCGTTTCACTGAAAACTGAGTTCGTATGAAGAAGATATTATGTTTTGTCCACTTCTCCAAACAAAAAAATGTAGTCACTGCAAAGTCAGCAGTTCATACAGCTGACGTGGCAAGTGACTATGCAAGGTCAATGGTGGCCAATTATCAATCATAGTTAGCAAAGTGTCATGTTTTTATTGGTTCACAGGTGCAATGATGTCGAAGGTATTGATTGGTTGAAGGTGGTCCAATGAGGAGGGGACAAGTGACAAGCCCGGAGGTCAGCACATGTCCCTCCCCAAAGGACTGGTTATGGTGTAATGTGACAAAATTTATGGCAGACTAGGGGGGTCAAACCCAGGACCTGCTCCGTGTAAAATACATGCCATACCACTACACCGCCAGTTGTTTCTTAACCATAATGTTGTCTGCATCTATATAAAGTTTCATGTGTTTGTGATTCGGAGTTAGGAGGGCCAGTCTGTTGGCCAACACTCCCATGTGAACACCCCAGAGGTAACATCAAACCATTATCCAAACAGCAGACATCACACACCGTAACTGTGGCAACATAACTACTAACATTCAACATGTTGTTGTGACCTTGCCTCCACGTAACCATTGAGCCAACTGTTTGGAAACTATGCAGACAATGTGTATTCAGCTTAATCCTCCAAGAGCTTGAATGATAAGGAGTCTTCCTTGTGATCTTAATCATTAATATTATATCTTGATCTAGTGTCCCTTCATCTTCTTGCTTGATATTCTTTTGCCTCTCCAACTTCACAAGTGTATTCTTGGATGATCTCCTTAACATCCTCCTTGAGCATCATCCTATCATGTCAAGGTACAATACTTACAAATAAAATTCACTTATGACAAGATGACGTAAGTCTGGAAATATCTTAGCCTAACTTCTTCATGCAATTCACTAATTGCATCTGGGACTGAGTGCAGGACTGTGGAGGATGCTTAGGGATTGTGCAGTTCCAGAAGGCAGTGATGGGAGTCTATTCAATGTGATTGTGCAATGCACAATGTCTAAGGGACTAAGAGACATAACTATGAAGTTAAGGGAGATAGTGACACAACAAGGTAGTCTTGTTCATTGCGATTGAGTAGTGTTCATTTTAAGGAAGACTGATCCAGAAGATTGCACAGTTGAGTAGGTCAAGGAGATAATAAGGCCTCACTATTGACTAATATTATGCAGTGCGTAGTAGAACGTTGACTTAGAGAGAATATTGTGCAGTTTTGAGGGGCAGGAGGCAGAAAATCGGAACTGTGACTGCGTAGTGCAGAGTCCTTGGATGCAGTGACTATGTAATGCATAGTTCCAGGAGGAAATAAATACTGACTAAGGCTTGAGACTGCATGGTGTGAAGTTCAGGGAGGCAAGTTGAAGGGTGGTTGGTCGGGTAGTGTGCAAAGATAGAAACACTTCATAAATTGACTAAGTGTAGGATCGATGTAGCTAAGATGGAACCAGAACATGACTTGAAAATGACCACACACTCCTAAATGATCAACCAATGAACAATGAAACACTTAACACCCAAAATCAACATGTACTCATTGAAACGAGAGTAAAATGACACTTACCTCCAAGTGTGACACTTAGGATACACTTCACGACACAAGTGATGAAAACAACAAAAGAGTGCACAAACATTTGGGAATGAGTCTAGTACATGTCTCTATGAAAAATAAAACCCATAGGTACCAAAGTTGCCTCTTAAAGATGTGTTATAACTCTCTTTCACAAAGTGCAACACTTCCCTTACCAAAATATGACACTTGGTTTTTCTTCTCAAAGGGACTTGGAAACTTAAAGAACAAGCATGGAATGTCTTTTATTACTGATGTGATAGCTCACATGGTTAAAGGAGGCTCCAAAATTTAAATATAGGCCAAATTTGGAGGGTGTTGTCGCAGTAACAACATGCTCTAGGATCTGAGTTGGAAGCCACAATTCGTCTTTTATTTACCTTGTTGTGCATTGCAAATAGTCATCATGAATGAATCTTGTCAAGAAAAATGTTCCAGAATTATCAGTAAAATCCCAACAATCATATATGTAAAACAAATTGAATCAAAATAGAAAAACAACAAAATAGTTTGAATCCTCATGATTACAACTTCGAGAATTCGCCTCAAATTTTAGAAATGAATGGTTTTCTATGTCAGCCATCACATGCATTTGAACTCCATTTTTAGCCAACTAAAATAACAATCAAATCCCAAGAGTGATCTTGTCAATAGGATGTTATGATAGCAACTTTCAAAATTATCCTCATGGGAATGTTAAAAATTGAAATCGAATCAAATTTGCTCATAACACTTCTTACTCAAGGCAAGTGGTGTTGAAGGTTTCGTTCGAATCCTAATATCCTTATGTAACGAGGGTTTGGTTATGTAACGAGAGTGCCATACATGAGTAATGATATACTAGACATGGCAAAAAATACGTGTTAGTCAAATGCCAAGTTATAAGTCAATGTTGTAATGCCCTGCCAAAACAATGTTGATGAATTATTATCAAAATAGTTGCATAGCATCATAAAATATATATAAAATACAGCTTGAGTGGGCCTAATGGTTAAGAGCATGTGTTCCCCCTAAGAGGTCATAGGTTCAAAACTAGAGGGGGTTAGAGTATGTATGTCGTCGTAGACTTAGCAGTCAAATCATTGCCCGAAGGTGGGTCCCTTGTCCCACAAACAAGGGGGTCTCATACACCAATTTGGTGTTTGGCTTGGCTGTGACTTTAAAAATGGATATTATTATTATATTATTAAAAGTTTCAAATTCGTGTTGTCAATAGTCACAAGCCTCTTTACTAATTTTGTTACATATTGTTTGGTCAACATGGGATTTATCTTTGTGTTTAAAATTTAATGTAAGCGGTCCGCAAAACACCAAAGTTCATCTTTCTAATAACATTTTGGAACGAGATCAAAATTCGTTTTGTACTTCCATTTAAAGTGGATGAGGATATGTTGATTTTTTTTTAGTTTTTAAATTGATGGCCTAGATTGATTCTCAAGAGAATATGTTTAATTTTTTATTTTTTATTTTAATTGACCGCTTATATTGATTCTCAAGGGAACATGTTCAACATACGCTTCGTCTGAATGCTTATCATTCGTTGTAGGGTGTTACATAGTTTGTTAAGTTGCATTGACTTTTAATAAATTTAAAAAATTAGATTCTTGCAACATGGCTTCCTCCCAACCAATTTGCTAGGTATTTGAGATTATTCCAATTCTAATAAGCTCATATTCTAATTAGATGGAAAAATTAATATATAAGAAAATTGTGTTTAGCAAAATGGTCCATTTTACAATAAGATGTGTAATTCTTTTTTTTTCTCAAGTTAAATTAGATTCATGCCACGTGACTCCTTGCCCACCAATTTCTTAGGGATTTGAGATTATTCCAATTCTAATAATTTCATATGCTAATTAGATGGGGAAGTTCATATATAAGAAAATTTTATTTAGGAAAATGGTACATTTTACAATAAACCTGTAGTTCCTTTTTTTTTCTCAAGTTAAATTTGACCCATAAGTCAAGTCCCACTAGCACAACTGGTTGAGGATGGGCATCGTCAGCAAGGCGACCCAAGATCAAACCTCACGGGGAGTGGTTGTGCCCTGTGCTAGGGGGAGGAGCATGCTAAAAAATCCAGTCAGCTAAGGGTTGGTGTGGCCCAAGCTGGGTGCGATCCTCGGGTGACTTTGATGGATTAGATGCCCCTGGGTCGCAGCTCCTCAAGCCACAAGTCAAGCCTGGAGGATCACAGACAACTTGACAAACAAAAAAAATATAAATTGACCCATAACCTTTTTATACTTGGTTAATTAGTTAAATGTGTGCATTAGTGAAGTGTTGCATAAGTTTTTTTGTCGCAATAACTTTTTTGTTATATTTTTGCATCCTTCGGCTACATCAACCACATTAATATTTTTAATGTGGTTGTACTAGTATTAAAACTATTGAGATTTACCTTATGAAACATCAACATTACATGAGTTATGGTGTAACCATACTCATATAAAATAAGACCTTTTAATTTCGTTTATGACCTTTTGTTTCTTTTTTTTAATATGTCCCTTCGTTTTTATTATCTTACACTTTTGCATTTGATATAATGTTCAATCTTTTATTTAAGTTGTGATACAACTAATAACGTATATAACACAATATATATTACAAGCATAGTTTTAAAAACTAGAATAAGTGACTGAACTGGTCCACTTAATAAACTGGGTTTCAAACTAGAACTGGTTAAACCGGGACTGGTCAGATCTCAAGGAACCGATAAAAGACATGAAATAATTATTTTTAATAAAAAATAACTATTTTTAAAATTTAAAACCATGATTCCAAGCCAATCGAGACAAAATATGCAAAGTTTTCTCATATATATACCATGTAAAGGTGAATATATAAAAGTGGCACCGAGTGCAATACATATCATCGAAAAAATACATAAGTAATGAGGCTCTAAATGGCCTATAAAAATAATGCTACAAGCTATGGGGCTATTGACCTACTACAAGACTACAAGTCTATTGATACATATCAGTGATCAACATGATCATTCCTCATCATTATCAAATTCATCACCATTACTAGACACAAGATCATTAGCAGGAGCTACATAAACATCATTTGGATCAAAGTCTAAGGATTCTTCAACCTCATCTGCAACCTCAGTAGTAACACTACCACCAATAACAATAAAAGTGGACTTAATGGAAGCATGAGTTAGTTGAGTTGCATGACTAGTATCTTCCATTAGTTGTTTGTATTTGCTTGATGCATCTACTAATTTTGTTTCTAATGGAGCTACAAAATCTACTTCATCCCCCCTAATGCCATGTCAATATCAAAATCAACATCAAACTCATGTTCTTTAGTCTCCTCCACCCATTCTGATGTTGGATAAATATCATCCAACATAATGGGGTCTAGATTAGGGCTTATTTTCATCATTTGATTATGCCTTAGTCAAAGGTTGTATTATACAATTAGAAGACAATTTCACTATTTTTGTTTTAGATGAGATGTGTGAGTCAAATGAGCAGACATACCTCTTTTTATTAGCTTGGAGAGGGTATTTTTGGAAGGAAACAACCCTTAGTTTCCCTCCAAACCACCTCAGAAGCTTCCCAAAACCCGCCCGATGAGTCTGCGTCCACCGTGGTAATGAACTAGCTAGTTTACCCAAAAATCAGCTTGTTATGTCATAAACCAACCAGTTAGGTCCATTTTTTCTAGAAAATTGGAAAAATGATGGCTTTGACCAGGTTTTTTAGTCGATCCAGATAGTTTTGCCAATGAACCAACCTGTTTGACCGGTTTCTGGTTTAGACTAGTCAGTTTTTAAAACTATGATTACAAGCGTACGTTCACATGAGATTTAATAGTTTATTAGATATATATAACTTATTAAAAAGTCCAATATTTGTAATATATAATGATTTTATTTTTTGTTGTCATGGTGTAAATAAAGTTATAAATATATATATAGTATATATATATATATATTATATATATATATATATATATATAATATATATATATAAAATAATATATGAATGTACATTTACATGTTTATCTTGAAGGGAAATGGGCTTTGAAATGTCTTGTGGAGGCCAAACTTGTTAAACAACACAGAGAAGAGGTCGTTAAAGCAAGGTGTCAAACTGACCAAAATAGTGAAACCTTGAAACAACGAGTGAAATGCATCAAAATTATAATATTTTCAAAAAGTAAGGCAATCATTCTAGATGTGGAAAACCACTCATTCAAAGCAACTATTTCAAAAGGTTGGAGCAACATGTGTCAAGTCGTAGCAATGTTAAAAGGATAATATTTCATTTGTAGTGTTAGAGTCCTATAAATATAGTGAGCAAGGTGTGATTATCTAACTATTTATCCTAAGGGATGTTGTAACATATATTTTACTTTTAGTTCTTTTTATCCTCCTCAAAAGAAAAAATAAGGAAAAATAGAAAAAGGAAAGGAAATAAAAAGAAAAATAGAAAAAGAAAAGAAAAGAAAAAATAAAAATAGAAAAGTTATGAAAATAGAAAAAGAAAGAAAAATAGAGGAAAATAAAAAGGGAATAAAAGGAAATATGTGAAAAATGAATAAAATAAATATCCCAATAAGGCGCACTAGTTAAAATGTTGCCTTAAGTTTTTTATTATTATAAAGTTTGATTAGTGAGCAAAAGATTTTGATTAAACCTGCAAATAAATGACGATGTGGCATTTTGTCACCTTTCAATAAAGTTATTGTGTGTTTGAATCGCCAACATCATCCCTGCCCAAATTAATGACGAAGGACAATGTTTGGGCACCGCCAAAGCTTTTGGAACTTAATCAGGGGTGGGGGCTTCCAAAATATGGTTTTCTGGAAACTATTGAAAGCCACGTGGTGGCTCCATGGTGATTTCGGGGCCCTCCCATCCTTTACCACTTACCATTTGCACTCCCCCGAAAACCACCGCCTACCCCTGCTCCATTCATGGCACACCACCCGTCATCCACTAATTCGTCCACATCACATTACCGTTAATAATTGAACCTTTTTGTCAACAATCATATGGACGTTGGTCATTAATGACTCCCGCCAACATTTAATTCTTTTAATGCGACACTCCAAAAATGGTAATGTTTCAATTAATACCCCCCCACCCCCCCCCCCCCTCTCATTTTAAAAATCTTGCATCACCCTACATTAGTCACTTTTTCCATTTGTTTGATCTATGCAGGTTTGACCAAGAGATTTTCAAGTGCACCAATACCCTTTACAGCACCATTCCCATTTTTAATCGATCAATTGTAGTCTGGTAACACTATTTCCTTAGACTCCATTGCAGTCAAAGATGTCATCTCATAAAGGAAATGTGAAAATGGTTGTTGAAAGCTCTATATTATCTCTTGTTCATAACCTAGTTGAATTTCGTTTGGTTAACACATAGTATAAGATAGTGGAAACCCAGTGTGAGTTCGACTTGTATGAGCTTCATAATTGGGAAAATAAAAATAAAAAATTAGATAACCATGATGAATTGAGTATCTAGGAGTGATTCTTACATCAATTTATCTTAGGTATCTTCCTAGCTAGAAGGTTGCAATTGCCCAAAATAATGAAATCTTATTCGCAATTACACTAGAAGCTATCTTCCAAGCTCTTCAGAGTAATCCTTGAGCTCCCTTACATCCATTTTCCACTGATTCACTCATGGAAATATATAAGAAGCTTACTTTCTCTCAATGATCCCATTTTTTTTGTCTTTTCTACCTAAAAATTATGAGTTACCCATACATAATCCCACATATTCTACTTATATTTTCCCTGAAATGTCAATGAAAGTTATTTATATCGTTACTTTCCTATTAGGTTATCCCACAGATCAAAGGGTATATGATGTAGTGTTTGGATTTTTGTCAGTTTTCTCAATTGGTGAGAAGACATCAGTCGTTTTCAACTATAGTCAATATCTATCAAATGTTATTCATGATTTGTTTCTAAAGTTTACTGTTGAAGGTGCATTCAAACACTAATCAATCATTGTGTATTTGATGTTGTTGTATCAAGAATACAGGTTCAAATTTCAATTGCAGAAGGTGGATGTACAGGGAAAACCACTATCAGTTATTCACTGGACTTCCTTGGTCAGAAATAATATAGAGGAATATTCATTTAGTAATTTTGTAGATCAGTTTTTGCATGTATCTTTGTGTCTTCTTAGCAGCAATATTATACCAAGGATTTCACCAGAAACCAAAAGGGTTTTACATCTTACAAAACAAGCCAAAGTTGGAGATTGGTACCTTTACCAGGATTATACAGAAATTTGAATCTATGGATGTGAACTCCCTCCCTACAAGTTGCCAATTTTTGTACCATTAAGAATATTTTCCTTGGAATATATCAGGCAGATGTTAAATATGGATGACCTGCATTTTGTGTCAAGAAAGCATAAAGCACAATTTAAGTTGAAGGCACATATTGGTCCCTACATCAACATGAGAGCAATAGGAAAGGAAGCAGATGAGTTACTAAAGAAGATGAATTTCAAGTTGAGTTTCACATGGTATTATGATCCATTAGGGATAATTTCAAAATTGAGAGGTGAGAAAAATACCACATCGTATTCACATACACTTAGACTAGAAATAGAGAAATATGCCAATCAAGAGGAGTGGATAGTGAATACACTACAAGAGGATGAATTGAAAATTGTTAGTCAGACATCTCTGCAAACTCATATTTCAAAGGACAAAGAAGCTAAGAGATAAAGGGAAAGTATGTCTCCTACAGTTTTAGGTTCTCAAGTTGTCGACTTTTGTGTTTTCAAGAGAAGAAAGAAGAAAAATCTTAAGGAAAATACTAAGACTGATACTAGAAATGATACTCAGAAAAATACTCAAGAAGAATCATCAAAAGAAAAGGGCTCACAGGAGCAAGCTATAGTTCTTTTAATAAGTCTTCCCATCACTTCCTTCTCACACATTGAAGAGACAACATAGTCATGTGTATCTTCTACATCCTAGATTGCAAGACAACAAAACATTTTTGCCAAATATAGAGAGATTAAGAAGAATGAAGCATTGAAGGCTACAACATATTCAGAATTTTGGATTCAAACCTCCACTACTCAGCACAGATTGTTGTCAGCACTTGACACAGAGAAGGTAAAATTCCAATTAGCCTTCTTGGAACCTATGGTTTCAGTCCCTTAAGGTTCAAAAGACTACAAAGCCTCTGCCTTTTCTTTCGATACCAAGAAGATTCATGTAATCGATTAGATTGACTTGCATAAATAGGTTAGTGAAATTATATACTCAAAAAGTTCAACCATGGAAGCACCCAAGCTACAGGCCTCTTTGAAAAACATGAATTCAAAGCTAAAGATAGAGCAAATTTCATCCTTGGCCAGAGACACCAAAACCAAAGCTCTTGAATATTTGGTGACTAAATTAGGATACGACCCTAGTGAAATCAAAGCGGCTGAGGAGATGATTAAAAACAAGAATGGTGATATTCAAGCTCTGATAAAGAAACTCAAGCTTCTAACCACATAAGCACCCACAGACAAAAGACATCACTCAACTCGAGGTAGAGAAAGAAAATTTGTTCAAGTTGATAGTTGAACATAACATTCAAATTTAGAAAATGGAGACAATCATGGAGGCACTTTTGAAAGAAAAATAATTGTTAGCAGCTGCAGGTACATTAGCAACAATAAACAATACAACAAACAATGTCAATGACCTCAAAAAAATGGGCAAAAACATCCACTGCAGATTCTTCTGAAATGTCAGTAAAAACTCTGGATATTTATCATTAACCAACCAAGAAAATGAAACATTGTTAGCATCATTGAAAAGAATGGAGGAAAATAATATCAAAGATGAAAATGCTTATTTAGCAGAAGTCCAAAAAAATTTCAAGCTTACGCAAAAACTTAGAAAGTATGAAAATCATTCATTAACACAAATGTTGGTAGAGGCCAAGAAAAGAATATGGAATAAAATTAATGCAAATACCAAAGAGTCATGGTCATCATTTCAGATTATATTTCAGAAGGAGAAGCTAGTACAAAATGTAAAAGCAATAGTTGAACGAACAAAGGTTGAAATTAAACAGAGGCCCGCAGTAGCACACAAAATTATCAATATGTTGAACTCCAAAACTAGAGGATGATCTTGAAGAACTTCAAATTCAAGACAGAACATGCACAATCATGGAAGTGAAAAGAGTTCTAACAAAGAAGAACATGATGATACAGCTTGAAAACATGTACAAAGAATTAGAACTACATGTAAAGAGATTTAACAAAAAATTTAATTTTTTGCAAGATAAAGGGCTTCCACCTTCAAGAATTTCTAATGGAAAATTGATTCCATTAGATAAATACCAAGACCAGTTGTGTAATATAGCTGCAGATACATCCAAATCCTCTAAAGTGACAAGAATAATAAGTGGAGAAGTTTTCAAGGAAGGCCTACAATATGACCTCTTCATTTAGTATGAAATCCATCATTTGTTTCTCAATACACCAACTTTTCAAACATACACAGAAGTGAATGAAAGATTTCAAAAGATGGTAAATGTCTCTATTCTAAGTGAAGAAAGATGGGATAAATTGTTGTAATTGTTGAGTAAAATAAAACAAAAATCCTACAGATTAGGAGAAGTCAAATAAAAAGAGAAGAAATGTAGCTACAGTCAACAATAACACTCCTCAAAGTGTGAATAGAACATCTGAATTAGTCCAAGATTGTAGGTTTTAACCTTGTACAAAAATTACCTACATACGAATTCTAAAAAAACAGAAAATAAACAATCTCAACAGCATAAAACATAAAATAGATATTCAAAGATATTTTTCCCTGGATCCCAAAACTGAGACTACCAGATTAATTTTTCATTATATTTCTTTCAATGTTACAATACATATATATACATATCGAAGCATCCATAAACTCCAGTCCATTCACTTTGGATTAGAACATAACCATAGTTCCCTTAACCGGATCTACAAAATACCATGGACAGAAAACCATCATGCCCAAAACCATGTGTGAAATCCATGCACAAAACCATAGGTAGGTCTGCCCACCTAATATAAGGTCCAAAAAAACTTTCCCAAGGCGCTGGACCGGCTGGCCCAAACCCCGTGAAGGGGGGCTACCACCCCCCTTCTTACCCTCCAACAAGGAGGGAAGTCACCCCCCTTATGACCCCCTAGCAGTGCCCCGCGCAACGTATAGGGGGGCGCATGGGGTAGTCGTAGAAAGAATATAACACAACAAATTGCTATCGTTTAGTTCTATTTTTGAAATATCTACATTTTCTAGTGGATATTATTTTGTAAATAATTTATTTGACGTTCGTACTAGTTCAAAACAGACTCTAAGTATTTTGTAAAAAGAATTAGAAAGGGTTGGATTATGAAAATGAGAAGATCTTTCTTTGATTGTAAGTTGTGGACTTCATTTTGAATTAATCAATTCATAAATACAAAGGCAATATTTTTTTAGGATTCTTGTATCAAATAAATGGTGATGTTTTTCCCTCTAAGTTTCTCACATGGATGTTCTATCTCGATTGTTACAAGAAGATAATGAACAAAACTTACTTACAGTACTCTGCTCAGGCTTGTTCAAACAATATTAATGTTTTCCTTCTGAGATTAAATATAAAATTCATTTAAGTATGCTTTATATTTGATTGATTCTCACCTTATATTCATCTTAACCATACCACACATAATTCATGAGATCGAGGAGTTTGCTTACCTCACCCTATTCAGCTACTCTATTTATTTGTGATTGATTACTGAATATTTTCATGACTCCATGCCTAATGGGCTTTTATTTCATTCTACAACAAAACTTTGAAAAAAATTATCTTGACCTTTCATATCTAGCCTAAGATATAAACAGTAAAATTAAAATCATATAGAGATAGCCCTCTCTAAAGCTGGAAGGGCCATATCCCAACTTTAAAAGTGGTTTTTGGTTAACTCCGCAATTTCCTTTTCAACTTGGGAGAACTATGGAGTGCTAACATGTAGGATATATTACTAATCATAATATTTGCTTGTCTAGAGTTCTTATGGAAACCAAGGTGCATTGAGTAGTCAAAAGGATGGCATACATATAACAAACACATCCCATTAATGATGCAATGACCCAAAAATGATGAAAGAAAATTAAATGAATCATGTGACTTGGAGATCATACCAAAACCCTGGAGGATAAAGAAGTGCAAGAATGTAGTCCATGAATTCGTCAATCAATCAAGTGCAATAAAGGGGGACTTTTTCAAAATTTCAATGGGGGCCCCAACATTTTGAGCCAAAATATAGGGGAATTGTTGGTGGGCCAACAATTGGCTGATGGGGAGGAAGAAAAGTAGGAGGAGGTTGACAGATCCATGGCGGAAGAAACAAAGAGACAAGAGAGCATGGTCAATGAAGTTAGTGAGGCCTTGGTCAATACAAGATGTCTCCAACTCCACAATAAGGAATAAAGCGAGGATGATCCAGTTATAGGAGCCATGGTGGAAGAATAAAAATCCATTTTCTTTGTTTCTATGAAATGCAGATATGTAAAAATTCTAGGGATCTTTTGGAAGGTGTATAAGTCTAGTTGCATCAGAATTTTGGTATGTATTCATATAACTAGTGTTATAAGATCTTTTTGTACTCAGTGCAATGCCAAAGAAGATTGAGTGTCCATTATAAAAGGTGTTGGCCTTCAAACTAGCTTTATCTAATAGAAAGACATTAAATGTTTCCCTTAAAAAGGAAAAAAAATAATTTACACTCCTTTTCTCAAATTTTTTAATGTAACTTAATAAAAAATAATAATTAATAATTTAAACAAAAATGATGTAATGCCACTCTTAGAATCATGGTTGACTCTTTTTTTCTTTTCTTTTAAAATCATTCTGATGGTACCAATGGTCAAGGTTGTAATGTTAATTAATTGGTAACTTGAACCCCAAAAATAAAATAAAAATAAAAGTTAGACAACTTTGAAAAACATGTAAAAAAACATTAAAAGAAGAAGAATAAGAAAGGTAGACAAAATTTTAGTATTGAGTTTTAGGGCCTCACATTTGAGTGTCAAGTTGCACCTCTGAAGGTGTGACAGATTTCAAATGTCAGCGTTGCATGAGCCTTTAATGAGAAATGTTGGGTGGTGGTATTTCTATGAACACATCAAAGGTGAAATTCATCTTCGTCAGGTGATGAAGGAGTGGATGAGGTTAGGGAATTTATTAGCACTGATAAACAAGAATTATACCATTAACTTGTAGCAAGGAATTAATTCCCTTAGTTTCTCTACTTCATGGGTGGTTGGTCGTTGGGGGTTTGGTAGGGCTAAGTGATTCAAGAGGTTTTTGGTCAGAGTTAAAAGTTTTCATAAGTCCAATTATCATGGTGCATGAAATAGGTCGATCAAAGAGAGGTGGAAGAGGACGTGGGAACTAGCCTCTCCCTTCGTGGCATGGTCAACGCAAAGAATAGTTTAAATGAAGACATGTCAATGCATATTCATCTCCTCATAGCTATTATGGAGGCTCAGGAATGAAGGAATACATGTAATGATCATTATGTCATCTGGAACTTGCTAAGAATACTTCTTCAAGAATAGGAAGAAGCTCAAGAGAGAGAAAAAAGCCACATTGTCGAAATCATCTCCTACTTGGTTCATATGCACACAATGTTGAGGAACCTATCTAAAGAAATGTGAATTCATTTTCTCCCATCTCCCTCACCTTCAACCTCCTCTAAATCACATGACAATACATAAGTGACAAATTCTTCTTATCAGGGACGCAAACCCTCTAATCGTACTCGCCCAGAGTCTCATGGGAAGATGGTCTGTCCAATACTCTCCTTAGGATAGACCTAGTTTTCCTTTTGAAAACAACACCCCAATCTGGGCATTGGCTACTCTAGTTCTCCATGACTGTATTTCATGTGAAATTTTGAAAAAATAAATATTTTTGAGTTTCTTACAATAAAAAGGTGTTGAGTTTTAGGGTTTTTCATAGTCATGATGTTTTGGTCTTTAATGTATCAATTGAAAAATATTTGAAGTTTAACCCTAAAGAAAAAGAGGGTCATGTTGCATCACCACTTTTTCATTTCAATGTGTATTTAAATGTCTTCCATAGTCATACTATATGGTCTATAATGCCATGATTGAAAAATTATTCAAATTTTAACCTTGCAAAAAAAAGGTGATGTTGCATCACTACTTTTGCATTTCAGTGTGGTTTTTTATAACCACGATATTTGGACTTTACTATCATAGTAAAAAAATATTGGAATTTTAACCCTAAATGAAAAAGGGGTGATTGTGCATCAACGCTTTTCAAAATCAACATGAAAATCATGATTTGATGGGACCTCAAAAAAATCAAGAACTCGATAAAGTTCTCATTAAATTGGTAACATTGTTGAAATGTGATGAAATTATAGTTATGCTAGGTAAATTCATACATTATATTAAAAATGTGAAACAAGAAGCAACATTACCTTGTATTAAATTAAGTTATAGATAAGGTTATTGATATCATAGTTTATTACATATCACTATCATGAAAAGATAGAAAAAAATGGACCTTCAATGTTATACTTTCAGAGGTTTCCTCCATAGCATCTCTCTAAGTTGTGGTGATCAATTTCGAAATGCCAATTTTGAATTCAGTTCTCAATTTTAAAGTTATTAATAAATTTTTATTTTTAGTCCTTGCTATAATAGGGAATATAGAAATAGTTTTTCAGTCAACCCTTAATAAATGTAGTTGCCTTTGGAAAATCTGTCGATTTTTATGTAGTTTATTATAATGTTTTATAAAGTGCAATATTTATGATAATATTGTAAATAAAAGTAAGTATTATTATTATTATTATTATTTCTTTTTTTTATCAAAAATGAAATTACAAATTTTTGATTGATGGGTAGACTTGAAAAGACTAATTACTGTGGTTAGAGGTGATAGGTGAAAACAAAGTATAGATAAAAAAAATATTTTTATTTCAAAAATACAAAAAAAGAAAAGAAAAAGCCAAGCGGCCTATGATAAGTGTGTGAGTATTTATGTGACAAAACATATTTGAAATTAATAATAATGAGCATAACATGTGTCTTGTGTTTTGCAAGAGTTAGAAATGAAATCATGGCACAATGACATTATTTTTGATGATATGTTGTTGCAACACTATGTATTCAGAAATCAAAACCTTATTTCATCAAAAACTTAATCAATTTTCTAAGGCCAAATATAAAAAATATGCAAATGGGACTAAAATAGTAAGTTATGGTTATTAAACAGATACAAGATAGAAAAAGTTTTTGGTGTCAATTATCTTCATTAACATCAATTGTAATTTGAATGAGTTGAGTAAGGCCTTGTTAATTTCTCATTCAACGTTAGTGGATTGTCTTCGTGAATGGAAAAAATCCTTTTTAAAACCTCAATAGATTTTATTAACTATTAATAAAACATTTATACACAAATTTTATATAAAAAAACAAAAACAAAAGATACATTTATTACTAAATATTAAGTAAAATTTCATAAATGAGTTTCAAAATTGCGCATTTCTAGAATCATTGAATTGGACAAACATTAGAATATTGTTGAGATAGGTTCTTCTCTTCATAGAACTCAAGCATTCATGCAAGTAAGCAACATGCTGTGGGGTATCTAATCTAGAAAACGATCCTCCATGTGTTGTGAATAACCCGTGGAGGAAAAACTTTCTTGTAAGGACATAATATATAGAGAACAAAGTCAGGAACCCTAACTCATTATAAATGATGGCTTGACAAGCTAGTGAATGTGATTATTGTTAAATTCTCCTCCAAGGTTCAAATGTCACCTAATACATTCTTATGCTTGTTGTTCCAGCTACAAGTGTAACAATGATTAGGTCTCTAAATGAATCTGACAGAATATCACAAGAAAACCCATACATAACATTACCTACATGCCAACTCTCACCACTATCCATCCTAAAAAACAGGTGTTCTCAACACTCTAGCAACCAGCGTCGTTCATATTTCGGATAAAAATCACTTTGAAGATGAAAAGAACCATCTTATGAATGTATTCACAGAGAACGGATACAAAAAACGCCAAGTGATCAAAGCCTTCAAGGATATTGAGAATCCTAAAAGCAAACAACCACTAGATTATCATCTAGGCAAGGTACACCTCCCTTACATATTAGGCACAACAGATAAAATTGCACACATATTAAGAAAGAACAAAATTAGAATCACGTTCAAACCCATGAACACCATCAGCAGATGCCTAAAATTGGTCAACTATCCTGTTGATCCAAAATGCCACAAAGGAGTTTGCATGGTTCCATGTTCCTGCGAAAAAACATACATTGGAGAAACTGGTCAATCTATCCATACTAGAATTTAGGAACATGTTGCCGATATAAAACATAACCACTCAAAAACCTCAGCTCTGGCTAAACATTCCAGTAAAACCAATCATCACATCTTCATTGAAAACTCTAAAGTAGTAGCCAAAATTGATCATTATCACCATAGAAAACTGAGAGAAGCCATTGAAATAGGTTAAAACCCTAACAACCTCAATTGAGACAAAGGATGGAAAATAAATGACAAATGGATTCCTACTTTAATATCCTAGAACACCCTCTTCTAACCTAACCTAACCCTTTCCCCCATTAAAACTCTTCTTACCTGTATTAAACACCTACCCAGACTTCCAACTCTTAAAATTAAAATCATTAATTTACATCTTAAAACTATAAACTATAAATCTTAGATTAACAATATTAACATTAATATTCATTAACATTAAAATTATAGAAACAAACATTAAAATTAAACTAGTGCTAATTAACATTAGATTATTATTAAAGTCAAACTAATTAATTTACTCTGAAATAATAAGAACAAAACTAAAATAAAATCCAAGTATGAAACAAGGTAGTAACAAACATAATATAATAAATCATAAATAACTAAAACAATAAATAAAAATAAAAATAAATTAAAAATTAAATATATTATATATATATATAATATATATAAATAGATATATAATATATATATACATATAATATATATATATATATTTTGATATTAATATTTAAATAAATAAATACTCCATCAATAATTAAAACTTCTATATACTCTAAACAACAAGACAAAATAATAATAATAATATTAATTAACATATGAACTAAAATTAAAAATTAACAATTCAATATGTAATTAAATATTTCTAACTCAATTTAATTATTTTAATTTATTAAAAAGAATTTAAAAAAAAAAAAAATTACGAAATAAGTTTGGCAAAGTCGGCTTCCACTCCTTGTGCATCTCTCATCCCTATTTATTCAAACCTAAGGAGATCTGTCCTACACAATTATTGATCTATCCTAATGATGAACCACGGTGGAGGGCTCAAAACATCGATACAAACAAATCATGGATGCGAGAACTCCAAAAGAAAACAACACATAAATACCTCTCTCAACTTTATGTTCCTATACTCTTTATGACCAAACATATCAAGTAAACAAAAACAAAAACAAAAAACCAAAAACCCTAAACTACAACAAAGCATTACCATATAAACCATTTGTTATGGTAAAAAATTGGTAAAAACTAACATAATCAAAAGATAATGGAAGTAGCACATATAAGTTCTCACTCATCAACAACATCTATTTATTAAAACCATTAAGCTCCATAAAAACCCAAAAAAAAAGTGGAGGTAAGTGTCATTAATAAAGAGAAGCATGAATTTGCATAACATATAATTGAAGAAGAATATACGGCTCTTATGGGAGCGCGCTCTGCAACCTAGGTTTCTTTGTTCGCCCCTGCAACGGCGTAATCTGAACCCTCCCTGCCTCTATTTTCCGTCCACCTTCCTCCTCGCGACAATAGCTTGCTGGCATAGACCGCACTGCAATGGCTAACCCTCAGGTGGGGGCTTCAAAGCCTTCCCCCTCAGTCGAGAGAGATAATCAAGCGAAGAAACCGACAAAGCCTTCTGGTCCAGAATAGTAAACACGGATACAAGAGATTCCCCAATGCAAGATATGACAAACACTCCCACTAATCAGTTAGAAAGGCGCAGTGAAGTACAAGAAGGAAAGATTGGGCAACAGGAAACGCCCAAGGTTACATCAACGACATACAAACCCATAGCAGCTGAACGACCCAAGATAGAACTTCCCAACCATAGAATCAATGGTCAAATCTAGTACATGAGGGACCATATGCTCATTGGAAAATTTATTGGATATTGGTCGAATGAAAAAGCTTTGCAAGGATGGATCTCTGCCAAATGGAAACCCAAGGGACATGTCACCCTGCAGCTAGGACCATAAGGGTTTTTCACTGCGATTTTCATTTGGATCGAAGACCGAAATAGGGTTATGGATGAATGTCCCTACTTCTTCAACTCTGTTGGCCTGTATTTAAGGGAATGTGTTAGGGTCCCACCCTAACCCCCTTATTCATGTCATGGGATCACGTCATAGTCAAGAGTCAATAAAGCCCATATTAATATTTGTAAGTGGTTAACCCGCAATTAATGAAGGGACCACAGTTAGTTGCAAATGGGCGGTAGTATTAAATAAAGGGTAAATGGGCGGTAGTATTAGATAGATGGTATTAATAAAACCCACGGTATTGGCCCGTGGTATTGCATGCATGAGTCATATATAAAGGATAGAGACTCCCTGCGAGGAGTAGGAGTATCGTGTCTTGTTTTGTATTCGAGCTCTGCTCTATTGGAGGTTGCCCCCTTGAAGAGGCCCGTGAACATTTCTCTCTGAGTAATAAAATCATTGCTATTTTGTGTTCTGGGTATATTTTCTTCGCACATTCTGTGTTCTGGGTATCTTTTCTTCGCATATTCTCTGTTCGGTATTACTTTGCAGGTTAAGAAGCATAACAAGTGGTATCAGATCTCTTTCCAGGGCCGGTGGGATCTCCATTTAGTAGAAAAAAAAATTTGGCTCGAGACGTGTTCCGGCGTCTTTAAACCACGGAATCTGTCGTTGAGCACATAAATCTGCGGATTTGGGGAGGCATGCACGCAGGAAATACAAGAGGTGGTCACGTCTGTTGGACTCCCTTGTAACCCCTGTGGGTACCCCTTCGAGTAGTAGCGCATTAGACAGAAACGCGCACGGACTGTCTTCCACGTACCCTCTGGGTATATAGGAAGCCCAATAGCTACCTTGAAGCCTCACCATAGATAAACCTTCGGCCATCTTGTGGCTACAGTACACCGAGAACAGCACTCGGAGAGATTACTCGCCCGTACGATAGGGTAGTCAGGTTGTACGGCTAAGGGTACGGTCGATCCTCCTTAGTTAGAGCCCTGAAACATTGGGCCGATTACTACTGTCAGACCCTTATGTATATTGCGATCTGTAGCACTGACACTCCTCAAGACCATAGTTCCCTTTCTATCGGGGGATCACACATCATCTATTCCAGATCAGCGAGTGCAGCAGCAGCAGACATCAGTCCCGCAGCTCTATCAGATTAGCAGCAGCAGTGATCCACGATTCAGATCTCTTAGATCCACCAGATCGGAGTAGTTGTGAAGGGTTCCTGTGCCTGGCTATAATTTTCGGAGGTATTTTGGTGGCATTGACATTTTGAGGATTTGGCGACTGCAGTATTGATCAAGAAGGAGTAAAACTCCGTTAAGAGCTTTCCAAAAAAAAAAAAAAAAAGAGTCTGAGATCTTTCGAAGCACTTATTTGTGATCTAGCCCATCAGCATCAGGACAACGAGCTGAGCATGGGGGAACATTCAAATTTCTTCACAATTTTTTTTTTGCGGTCCCAATTTTTCATCAAGTTGGTGTATGGTAGAAACTAGAGCTCAAGCAATGGCCAATGAAAGACTAGACAAACTTGAAACAGATATGAACGAGCTCAAAAATACGCTTGACGAACTATCTAGCCTGGTACGGCAAGCACTCGATAAGGGCAAGGAGCCAGCTCTCGAGGACCACTATAATAACCATGTACACGATGAGGGTGAGTCTAGCCACTCTCCTCACGTCTGGCACACCCACCCACCACCCAACAGAGATTTCCCACCCAGTCAGTGACCTCCCAAGTTGGATATGCAGAAATTTGACGGTTCTAACCCATCCGTATGGCTAGCACAAATGGAACAGTGTTTCAAATTAAATCGTCTCCAAGATGATTGGACTAAGATTGGAGTGGTGACCATGTACTTGGACAGTGAACGATGGTAATGGGCGGAATGGCATCAGCGTCGCAATGCACCTTTTTCGAGTTGGGTCCAATTTGCCAAAGCTCTTCGAGATCGCTTTGAACAGGGAGACTCCTTTTTGGGCAGTCTCACTAAGCTACGACAGACGGGTATAGTGGCTGAATATATCACCGCTTTTGAAGCGTTAGCCTTCCGCACTCAGCATCTCTCCGATGAGTTCTACACGGAATGTTTTATCAGTGGTCTTAAAGAAGCCATCAAAGCTCAAGTTCTACTCCACCACCCTCCCACATGGACGGAAGCTTTCCAGGTAGCCCGTAAGGTGGAACGTGCCATAACAGCCCAATACAGCCGCCCCTATTTCCCCACTAAAGGTCGTCCCCCACAAGCTCATACCACGACTCAGACACTTAAGGTCCAAAAGGTATCACCGCAGGAAATGGCTGAGAGAAGGAAGCAAGGACTATGTTACTACTGTGATGAAAAATATTCCCCTGGCCATAAATGTAAGGAGCCCAAGTTTTTTCAAATTGATGCCACTGACTACAGCTCCACTGAGGAAAATCCACCTCTTGAGGAACAGGAGGCGATAGAAGAAGACAACCAAAAGGAGATTGTATCTGACGACCCAGTTATTTCGCTCAATGCGTTGGTAGGAATCTCTTCCCCTCAAACTCTCAAAATCAGGGGTTTTCTTAAACATCGCCCAATAATAGTCTTGATTGATAGTGGAAGTACCCATAATTTCATCCATCAAAAAATCGCAGAAGCAGCGCATTGTTTTGTACGGGCAGTCTCTAACTTCCAGGTCCAAATTGCAGATGGCGGCACAATGAAATGTGAAGGCCGTTGTGAAAATGTCAAACTTCAAATGGGGGATTATCAGTTGAAAACCCACATGTTTGCCATACACATGGGCGGATGCGACATTGTCCTAGGTGCTGAATGGCTCCGCACCCTTAGGCCAAACACAATGGATTTCCAGGAGTTATATATGAGTTTTAAGCAAAACAACTCCAAACATACCCTCCATGGCCTCCAGGCGGGAGCACCCTCTGTCATCAGCTCGCATCGAATCGAAAAATTGTTAAAAAAGGGCCATCATGGAGTAGTAGCGCAATTTAATGCCATCCAGGTAGTCGAAACCAGACCTCTGCCAATTCATCCTGAGATGCAACAGCTTTTAAATACCCATCGAACGGTCTTTGATAAGCCTCAGGAGCTTCCACCCTCGCGAGGGGAACATGATCATAGCATCACCTTGGTTCCAGGGGCTCAACCCCCAAATGTGCGGCCATACAGATATTCGTTCACTCAAAAGAATGAAATAGAAAAAATCATCAAGAAATTGTTCGAAGCAGGTGTCATTCGTCCCAGAATTAGTCCTTATTCATCCCCAGTGGTCATGGTCCTCAAGAAAGATGGGGAGTGGCGGATGTGTCCCGACTTCAGGGCCCTCAACAAGTTAACAGTCAAAGATAAATTCCCCATTCCGGTGGTTGACGATTTGTTGGACGAACTCAATGGGGCTCAATTCTTCACCAAGTTGGATATTCGCTCCGTCTATCACCAAATTCGCATGAAGGAAGTCGACATTCCCAAGACGGCTTTCAGAACTCATGAAGGCCATTATGAGTTCCTGGTCATGCCATTTGGTCTCTACAATGCCCCTTCTACTTTTCAGAGTCTTATGAATCACATCCTCAAGCCATATCTCAAAAAATTTGTCCTGGTCTTCTTCGATGACATTCTCATCTATAGTGGCACCTGGGCGGCACATCTTCAGCGTGTAGATCTACTATTGCAACTGCTTCGCAAGCATAAATTATTTGTCAAGATGTCTAAGTGTGCATTTGGCATGGAAGAAGTTGAGTATTTGGGCCACATTGTGGGGCGTGAAGGTGTCAAGGTGGACCCCAAAAAGATCCAGGCAATGCAAGAATGGCCTCAACCTAAGACTTTGAAGAGCTTGCGAGGAT
>APFE031622261.1:109921-120864 GCA_000404065.3 Pinus taeda
TAACTAGTTGAATAGTTGTGTGTTGATTATTAATCACCTAAATTGATGTAATTAGTTGTATATTTTAATTATGGGTTGCTACACAAAACCTTTGTCCAATATCTATGCCTTCTATTCCAATCTATAAATTTCACTAATCAATAACTTTTTTATTTTTTAGAGTTTTTCAATTTGCAATTTCTTATATTCCTTGTTTAATTTGACTCTTCTTCAAAAATGACTAGTCCATTATGGGTCAGTTCTTTAGCTATAAGTTTATTTTCAATTAGTTTCATTGTTACCTAGTTAGGTATTGTAGTTTCTTTAATATTCCCAACATTTTCATCATTCATTTTTCCTTCTAATCCATTTGAACTCTCTTCTTTGTATTGTTTCTTTTTCATTTTAATTAACTGAAATCATGTGTGAGCTTTCAGTTAGACTTTCAGGAGTGTTATTATCTCCATCTCTAACATTATCGAAGATGGTTTGCTTCTACTCACTAACATTTCCATTACTTTTAAGGGGAAATAATAAATTATGTTTAAATCTTTGAGGAAAACCAACACTAGTGTCGTCGTCGATTGTATGTACTACATATGTTGCTTATTAGTACTTATCAAAATATGAACATCATCCTAAGGAATTTTTTCATGAGTTCTATCACATGTGCCTCCATTTAACTACAATGATTCGTTGGAGGATGAAGCATAACCAACAAACAAAATATGAGCTAAGAAAACTCCTATAACACCCTCCCACATTTACCGAAGTTAACCGGTCAGTTGGGGTAAACATGTGATGAGAGGTTACTATGATGTGATTAAAATCCTCGTGTACAATTAAGGAATGGAAGCGACAAAACAAAACCATCCTGACCTTAAATACATGCTACAGAACCTTCAGGAGCCAACGAACCCTTCTGGGTGACCAACCCCTGAGGTAACTTCACATTTTACTGATCTTGACCTCCAACCACTCCCATGACAATCCATGCATGCGATTGAGGCTTTCCAATCGATCCCAGAACAAGGTCTTGCAAGCAACTGTGGACTTTTTCAACTAGTTTTGAGCCAACAACCCTGGATTATGTGCCACTCTTTCATGGCTAGGACTCAGGCCATTGTCCAGAACTTCATGAAACTCTCAAAAAAGCATTGATGCCTTATCATCAAAATAGCTACATCATCATCTATTAGGTCATATATTCATTGTACTTTCAATCAATAATCAAAACATTATGGAAACCATACATCAAGTCTATCATAAAACGCACTCATAACCAACATATAATCAAAAGAAATAACAAGGATATAACGACCATAAAATGCACATATAAGCTAGTACATTTACACATGAAAATACCAAGGAGAAAGAGTTATTATTAATGAATGAAAAATCTAACCAAGTATGGGACATCCACGAACCACCCGACCATATATTGGCTGAACCAAATCTTTCTTTCAACCAATCACCCCTGCGCCATATTCCAAGAATGAATGTGGGACTCAAAACCAATCAAAACCAGGTTTCCTTGGGCTTTATCACAATCCCCACCAGATCACTAGGCCCTAAAAAAGCATGGATACCACTGGATTTCTCCACCTACACCATAAGTAATTTTCATGTCCCCTAGTCTCTAGGCTTTACCATATATCCCACCATACAACAGTCGAGGATTCCTAGGCCTAAACAAGACTCCACCCTCCAAGATTTACCTTATATCCCACCATTCACCGGCCAAGGATTTCTAGGCCAGATCAAGGGCACACACCTATAAGCTTTACCGTATAACCAACGATACAAAGGTTGAGGATTCCTAGACCCACTGAGGCACACAAAATCCAGCTTACAGGGGTTTCATTGGCAAAGCAATACCATACCATGTGCATTCATATTGGGGGATATATATTGAGGAAAAAATGACATAATATATTGGGGAATATAGATAAGGGGTAAAAGGTTTTTATATTTCCAGGTATAAAAAATGGAGCTCAAAGTTAATAAAAAAATATAAAGGGGTGTAAAAGATGTTAATGGAAAAATGGATACCTACAATATCTAGTAAAAGTAGGGTTTTTTTTTTTTTTTTAATTGGGAAATTGTATTGGGTTTGTATTGGTAGGGGTTAAATAATGTGATTTTTAGAGGTATTTTCCAATATGTAGTCAAATTTGGGGTATTGTTTAGTATGCCACAAATGCACGTGATATGTCATAGGTTCATTCAGTGAAGCCCACGTGATCCAAATTTACTGTAATCTCAGTTCAGTTCAGGGATTCCTAGGCCATGTGTTCTTTCTTTCAGAGACCACCTCACTCAGTTCCTAAACCATTCGGCAATCCAACTCAACCAAATACAAGAGTACCCATCACACCATGGGTATTTGAAAATAGAAAGGAAATGTTGAAGAACATTGTCAAACCTAGAAAAACCCATGCCAATGACATCAAGAGAACCAAATAAACACATTCATGTACCTTGCATGTCAAATCTAGCAAGGAAATCACACATGCAAATTGATACTTGCAAGCAATATCGTTGTATCTACTTGATCCCGCTCTTCCTTGCTTGATTCTTGCTTTCCTTTGCCTTATTTATCCTTCATTTGCTTTCCTTGATCCAATGCTAGATTTATCCAAGAAAACACTAAGTGTCCAAGAGTGAGAGAGAGAGAGAATAGAGAGAGAGCTCCAAAATTGAACTGTCAAAAGGTTACCAACTGATCCTCATAAGCCTTTCTAGTAATAAGGCCTCTATTTTCTTCATTTTCCATTATTTTGCTTAAATTTCCTCCTCACATGAAACCTGTGACTTTTCACCTTCCTTTTTCTCCTATTTTCCATTATTTTCATAAATAAAATGCCAATTAATGTCTTTTTCCATTACCTTTAGCAATTTCCTTAGCCATAATAAACCAAATGAACACCCACACTAGGATGTTTTCCCCAACATTAAGCTTGGAATATGTTTCCCATGATCTTGGTCTTATATTTTTTTTACATGAATTTTTTAGCAGAGTTGTTACATAACCCACTCCCTTGGGGGAACACTATACTCGGTGTTCAATGACACCTATAAACCAACAAACCATTGGAAACAAAACATATTTTCCATGCAACTTTATAACACATATTGTTGTAGTATTTACAATGACCACTGCTGAAAATATGACAATGATACCATTTATTGGAGCTTTATAACACAACTCATTACGAAATTTACAATAACAACCACATATACTCTCATGCATATTTTCTTCAACCAACAAATAAGCATACTGTTTATGGAGCTTTATAAATCAAACTTAATACAATATTTACAATAATGTATACATATACACATATGCACATTTTCTCAACAAGTAAATAAAAGGATATGATGCCTGCATCTGCAACAAGGGAATCCAAAGGATCACACCTCCACCCTCAAAATTAGTACCATGTTTCACCTCCTTCCTAGGACATCTATAATTCACTACCAAATTCAAACCTGCATCTAAACGAATAGATTTACCATCAAACTTAAATTCAAATATCTAAACAAATAGATTTACAATAAACTTAAGTTGAAAATCTTTGGTAATTGGGTAGATTTGCCAAGAAATTCACAATTTTTTTTGTATAGGAGGTCCCTTTAATGGTTGTTCCAGCATCGAGTTCTTTTTGGCAGCTAATGGCGATTTCCTCTTTTATTTTATATCTCCTAGGCAATATAATTTAGACATCTCTTACAAATAATTTGTGTCCATATGGGTGGACTTTGTGAATATAAAAAGGTATTTATCAGAGGTATGAGGAATACATTGAAACGTTTATAAGAGTATATTTATGACCAAGAGACGACTTTCATTATGTAACAATAGTGCCAGACATGCATAACGATATACTAGACATGGCAGAAAATACGTGTTAGTCAAACGCCAAGTTATAAGCCAATGTCGTAATGCCCTGCCAAAACAATTCGTTGAATTATTATCTAAATAGTCACATGGCATCATAAAATATATTAAAATTTTCAAATTCGTGTTGTCAATAGTCACAAGCCTCTTTACTGAATTTTGTTACATATTGTTTGGTCAACATGGGATTTATCTTTGTGTTTCAAATTTAATGTAAGTGGTGCGCAAAACACCACAAAGTTCATCTTTCTTTTGGAACGGGATAAAAATTCGTTTTGTATTTCAATTTTAAGTGGATGAGGATATGTTGATTTTTATTTTTATTTTTTAAATTGATGGCTTAGATTGATTCTCAAGAGAATATGTTTAATTTTTTATTTTTATTTTAATTGACGGCTTATATTGATTCTCAAGGGAACATGTTCAACATACGCTTCGTTTGAACATTGTAGGGTGTTACATAGTTTGTTAAGTTGCATTGACTTTTAATAAATTTAAAAAATTAGATTCTTGCTTCCTTCCCACCAATTTCCTAGGTATTTGAGATTATTCCAATTCTAATAAGTTCATATTCTAATTAGATGGAAAATTTAATATATAAGAAAATTTTGTTTAGCAAAATGGTCCATTTTACAATAAGATGTGTAATTCTTTTTTCTTCTCTCAAGTTAAATTAGATTCATGCCACTTGACTCCTCACCCACCAATTTTCTAGGGATTTGAGATTATTCCAATTCTAATAAGTTCATATTCTAATTAGATGGGGAAGTTAATATATAAGAAAATTTTATTTAGCAAAATGGTACATTTTACAATAAATGTGTAATTCTTTTTTTTTTTTCTCAAGTTAAAGTTGACCCATAAGTCAAGTCCCACTAGCACAACCAGCTGAGGATGGGCATCGTCAACAAGGCGACCCAGGATCAAACCTCACAGGGAGTGGTTGTGCCCTGTGCTAGGGGGAGGAGACATACTAAAAAATCCAGTCAGCTAAGGGTTGGTGTGGCCCAAGCTAGGTGCGATCCCTGGGTGACTTTAATGGCTTAGATGCCCCTGGGTCGCAACTCCTCAACCCACAAGTCAACCCTAGAGGATCACAGACAACTTGACAAACAAAAAAAATAAAAATTGACCCATAACCTTTTTATACTTGGTTAATCAGTTAAATGTGTGCATTGGTAAAGCGTTGCATAAGTTTTTTTTGTTGCAATAGCTTTTTTTGTTATATTTATGAAGCCTTGGCTACATCAACCACAATAATATTTTTAATGTGGTTGTACTAGTATTAAAACTATTAAGATTTACCTTATGAAACATCAACATTACATAAGTTATGGTATAACCATACTCATATAAAATAAGACCTTTCAATTTCATTTATGACCTTTTGTTTCTTTTTTTTAATATGTCCCTTCATTTTTATTATCTTACACTTTTGCATTTGATATAATGTTCAATCTTTTATTTAAGTTGTGATACAACTAATAACGTATATAATACAATATATATTACAATCATAGTTTTAAAAACTGGAACAAGTGACTGGACTGGTCCACTTAATAAACTAGGTTTCAATCTGGAACTGGTCAGACCGGGATTGGTCAGATCTCAAGGAACCGATTTTTAAAAAAAGACATGAAATAATTGTTTTTAATAAAAAATAACTATTTTTAAAATTTAAAACCGTGATTCCAAGTCAATCGAGACAAAATATGCAAAGTTTTCTCATTTTTATATCATATAAAGGTGAATATATCAAAATGGCACCGAGTGCAATACATATCATCGAAAAAATACATAAGTAATGAGGCTCTAAATAGCCTATAAAAATAATGCTACAAGCTATGGGGCTATTGACCTACTACAAGACTACAAGTCTACTGGTACATATCGGTCATCAACATGATCATTCCTCATCATTATCAAATTCATCACCATTACTAGACACAGTGATGGGTCTAGGCCCTCTTTACACTCAGCAAACCTTAATGAATGGATATAAATTAATTTAAATGATTATAGGTTTGATTAACAGTGTGATTAGATTAGTCTGTGGTTGATTACAATGATTAACCAAATATTTTTGTTCCCGGTCTTTATTGCTCGTACTAGCACCGCTGATTATTGGACATGTGTCCACTCCTTGGTAACCACACTCCCGCCTTAATTAATGATTTGCAAACCCTATTCTCCTGGTCATTTGCTCATCATTCTGTTGGAAGTCAAGGGTTTTACTATGTGGTCCTTCTGGTGTGATTTCACTGTATGAATATGCTGCTTCTGTTGTTTTGGTTCGGTCTCGACTTGGATATTTGTTCGGCTTCACTGGTTGGTAAGATACACTTGTTCGATGCTAGTTATCTCTTGTCCTTCTGCCTCGATGCTTGATATACTCTGTTATGTTATGGAAACTCGGTTTTTTGTAAGGATTGTGAATTTCTCTGTGTGTGTAGCCTCAGTTGGTTGTTTCGCTGAATTGTGGCAATTGTTCCTTTCTTAGTTTCTTTAAGTCAACTGTTCTCAAAGTTCGCTGGTTATGTTGCTCTGTTTCATTGATAGGTTGTGGTATTGGGGGTATTCAGCTTTGGTTTCTTCCACAATGGCAAAAGGTAAGTTACCATTCTATGTCATCATTGTTCTCCTCTTTTTATGCAGTTGTCTGACTCATTTGCTCCTTTGTGAGCAGAGGGACCCTTGGGTGACTGCAACCTCGGTGCTCTATCTCTGCACTGGTAAGCCCCGAACCCTATGTTTCCATTATTTTGTTCTTCATTTCTTCTTTTCCTTTTACGCAATTATCACACTCTGCTTTGGTGGTTTTGTTGCAGGTGGGTTCGTCCTGGAGGTCTTGGTTTCTGCTATGCGGCGTGCCAGCAAGACTCGGGTAGGGTCGCTCGTTGTTAATCTTGTTTTATTGGCTTGTCTATGTCACTGGCTTAGAATATAGTTAGGCTAGTCTTTTGGGTGTCGGGACTTTCGTCTATCTGGCGTAATGTAGCCGAGTCCTTAGACTTGCATTGTTATAGTTCTAGGTTGTTGATGTAGGGTTTTATAAGCTAGGGTTTCTTAACTCATTCTCCATTACACTCTCATTTGACTCGTACAACATATATTTTTTTGTATAGATTGTAATTATATTGAACAGAGATTTATGATTACTTTTGTGAATAAAAAGAAAGGGTTTCTTCTTCAGGAAATACCTGTGTTATTGGTCTCTGTCCTTGTTGTTCTGAATTTGTATGTTATCCAGGAACTTCTTTCACTCTCTTGATTTAATGGTTCTAGGACTATTGTCCACGTCTCTGTAGTTTCTTTCGTATTTAAACTTGCAATATCTTGTTGACTTGTCAGCATGTTTAGTTAATACAAATAGAACAATATGTATGCTTTGTAGAATAGACACAAGAGAATTTGCTTTCACTGTATCAAGCAACTCAACAACTTGTAGATAGCCAATTGTGGGATGTTAAAATGTAACTTGTGTGCTCAGAGATTTCTATTCTTATTTTTCTTTCTAAAAAGTTGAACCTGTTACAATGTATTATGTCTCCTTTTGAATAATTTCCTAGAAACAGTTTTTCTTAACTGCTGTTAGTTACATTTTGATGGTTTATTTCAGTTCTAAAACTATTTATTTCCCTATGCTATGATCTGTAAAAGTTAACATGATAAATGAAAATAATTAACTACAACAGTTTGTTTAATTTCAACTTTTATCTTCCTAAATGTTGTTTCTCTAAGAAATTAAAATAATAATAAAAGAAATGAAATTAAAGTGTTCACTTGCAATTTCCTCCTCAGTCCTCTTAGAGACCAAATGACCTTCTGTCATGATGACCCCCGTCAGCTAGATGCTCCTGCATCAGGCTCCCGGGGTAATAAAAAGTCATGGCTCCGTTCCATGAGCTCCTCCACAGAATAACCTGCCTTCTGTATCTGTGCCGCGTCGAGCCACGAGCTGTCCTTGATAGGACGGTTCTTCCTCTTGACATGGTACCACAGATACTCCTTCCCGCGAGTTTGCTTGGCCACCTGTGTGTCGAGAATATTCTCGATCTCATGGGGTTGAGCTGAAGGCATTTGCCTCATCCAAGAACTGTCTTCAACCTGGGTGTCCCGTTTTGGCTGTACCACTCTGTCATCTTCAGGGTTGGAAGTATATGGGAATAGGTCTACCACATTGAAAATAGACGATATGCCTATATCTGGTGGAAGTTGTATTTCGTAAGCATTAGCTGAGAATTTACGTAGAATTTTACAAGGACCAATCTTCTTAAATTTTAGCTTGTTATATGCGCCCTTAGGAAACCGTTCTTTGCGTAAGTGTGCAAGGACTTCCTCCCCTACATTGAATTGCACTTCTCATTGCTTTAAATCTGCCTGCTATTTGTATTTATGACTGTTGTCTTGCAACTTTGATTTCACTTGCTCGTGTAGATCATTCATTGGTTTGGCGAAATCTTCCCCATCAACACTTCTCTTCTCCAATTTTCCCAGATCCCACAACTCATGTACTCCGCGAGGATGCATGCCATATAGGATCTGAAATGGAATGTGTCCAATGTTGCGGTTCGGTGAATCATTATAAGTGAATTCTGCTTGAGCAAGCGCACGATCCCATAACCGTGAATTTTCTACAGTCAGCCTCTGTAGCAAGTTCCCCAAACTTCTGTTCACCACTTCCGTTTGCCCGTTAGTCTACGGATGATATGCAGAGCTGAAGTTCAATTTTGTATCCAACTTCTTCCATAGGGTGCGCCAAAAGTGTACCGTGAATTTCACGTCCCCATCGGAAATAATAGATCTGGGTAGGTCGTGTAATTTGACAATCTCAGTGAAAAACAGGTGAGCTACGTGAGTGGCATCACTGATTTTTCTACAAGGGATGAAATGCGCCATTTTCAAAAACCAGTCTACCACCACCATCACCGAATTGTAACCTCGTTGCATTCTAGGCAGTCCCAAGACAAAGTCAATGTTGACTGAGTCACATGGTCTACTTGGAACAGGCATTGGTGTGTAAAGTCCAGTGTTTTGACTGTGTCCCTTCGCCAATTGGCAGACTTTACACCTACTCACATATTGCTGCACATCCCTTCGCATTCTTGGCCAGTAATAAAAGTGTCCGAGTTGATCTAAAGTTTTTTCTATACCGTAATGTCCGGCTAGACCTCCACTGTGCTTCTCCCGAATAATATTTTCCCTCATCGAACAATCAAGAATACATAATTGTCCCCCTTTAAACAATAGCTTCTCCTGTAAATTGTAGTCCAACCATGGACTATTATTTCTCAGCAAGGGATTCTGACAGGCTTCATAAGACTCTTCAAAATCCGCATTGGTCTGATACAAGTCTTTCAAATGCTCAAAGCCCAGCACTTGTATCGTACTTTCCTATAAGATCAAGGCTCTTTTTCTCAATGCATCTGCCACCTTGTTGGCCTGCCCGCTGATGTGTTTCAACACAAAAGTGAAACTCTGCAAATATTCGACCCACTTGGCATGCTTGTGGTTCAGTTTATGTTGTTCCATCACATATTGCAGTGTAGAATTATCAGAGAATAAAACAAATTCACTCCCTAGTAGATAATGTCTCCAATGCTTCAGTGCTTGGACGACAGCATAGAAGTCCTTGTCATAGGATGAATACTTCTACCTGCTCTCGTTCAACTTCCTGCTACAAAACGTAACAGGTTTGTCTTCTTTGCTGAGTACAGCTCCAATAGCTGTACCACTTGCATCGCAGTGAGCCTGGAAAAGCTTATTAAAATCTGGTAACCTTAAAATTGGCCTTTCTGTAATTTTCTTCTTTAGGAGCTGAAAGCTTTCCTCTGATGCCTTAGTCCAACAAAAAGGCTGACTGGCCTTTTTAATAGTGTCCAACATAGGCACGCAGATTTCACTAAAATTTCTTATAAATTTGCGATAAAAACTCACCAGCCCACGAAAAATACGTACCTCAAACAAGCTTTTCGGAGATGGCCAGTTAATAATTGCTGCAATCTTTTATGGGTCCATATTCAACTCGTTTTCTACAATTACAAAGCCCAGATAAACTAGTTCTCTTTGTAGGAAAGTACATTTTTTCAAATTTATCAACATTTTATTCTATTGTAATTTCTGTAGCACTCTTCGAACATGTTGAAGGTGCTCCTCTTTAGTCCTGCTGAAAATTAATATGTCATCAAGGTATACTATCACAAACTTGCTGATGAACTCTTTTAGCATTTCGTTCATCAATCTCATAAAAGTACTAGGTGCGTTACTCAAACAGAACAACATGACCAACCACTCGTACAGCCCTTCATTAGTCTTGAAGGTTGTCTTCCACTCATCTCCTTCCCTGATCTGGATCTGATGATAGCCACTCTTCAGATCAATCTTCATGAAGTACGCTGCCCCACTTAGGCAGTCCATCATATCGACCATCCGTGGTAGGGGAAACCTGTACCTAATGGTGATTTTGTTGATGGCCCGTGAATCCGTGCACATCCACCATTCTCCTCCTTTCTTAGGAGCAAAAACTGTTGGTACTGCACAAGGGCTCAAACTTTCCCTTATCAGCCCTTTCTCTAGCAACTCCTACACCTGTTTCCTGATCTCCTCATTATCTTTGGGGCTCATCCAATATGCTGCCTTATTTGGTAGGCTTGCTCTAGGTATAAAGTCTCAATATGATGACTAATGCTTCTTTTGGGAGGCAACTTGTCTAACAAATCATCATCTACAATGTCTCTGAATTCTTGCGGCATCTCCTGAATTTTTGTAGGCAAATCAGACATTTATGTATGCAACAAAATTGTCTTTGCCCTCCTCACAACAACATATTTCACTTCACTTTCCTTGATCTATTTCACAAACTATTTTCCACCTATTAACAATGCTTTCGTCCCACTTGCTTCTGCTATCTCCTCTTCTTTGATGGGTACAAGTGTATGCTTGATTCCATCTTTAACAAACTTGTAGCAGTTTGTTTTTCCATCATGTACTACCTTCCGATCATATTGCCATGGTCGTCCTAGCAGTATGTGACACACGTCCATTGGCATAATATCACAAATAA
>APFE031622261.1:127265-138294 GCA_000404065.3 Pinus taeda
TCCTCTCTGATTTTAAAAATCTTGCATCACCCTACATTAGTCCCTTTTGCCATTTGTTTAATCTATGCAAGTTTGACCCAAAGATTTTCAAGTGCACCAATGCCCTTTGTAGCACCATTCACATTTTTAATCGATCAATTGTAGTCTGGTAACTCTATTTCCTTAGACTCCATTGCAATCAAAGATGTCGTCTCAAAAAGGAAATGCGAAAATGGTTGTTGAAAGTTTTGTATTGCCTCTCGTTCATAACCTAGCTGAATTTCGTTTGGTCAACACATAGTATAAAGTAGTGGAAACCCAGTGTGAGTTCGACTTGTATGAGCCTCATAACTGGGAAAATAAAAAAAAATAAAAAAATTAGATAACCGTGATGAATTGAGTATCTGGGAGTGATTCTTACATCAATTTATCTTAGGTATCTCCTTAGCTAGAAGGTTGCAATTGCCCAAAATAATGATATCTTATTCACAATTACACTATAAGATATCTTCCAAGCTCTTTAGATTAATCCTTGAGCTCCCTTACATCCATTTTCCATTGATTCACTCATGGAAATATATCAGAAGCTTACTTTCTCTCAATGATCCCATTTTTTTGAGTCTTTTCTACCTAAACATTATGAGTTACCCATACATAATCCCCCATATTCTACTTCTATTTTCCCTGAAATGTCAATGAAAGTTATTTCTATGGTTACTTTCCTATTAGGTTATCCCATGGATCAAAGGGTATATGATGTAGTGTTAGGATTTTTGTCAGTGTTCTCAATTGGTGAGAAGCCATCAATCATTTTCAACTACAGCCAATATGTATCAAATGTTATTCATGATCTGTTTCTAAAGTTTACCGTTGAAGGTGCATTCAAACATCAGTCAGTCCTTGTGTATTTAATGTTGTTCTATCAAGCATACAGGTTCAAATTTCAATTACAGAAGGTGGATGTACAGGGAGAACCACTATCAGTTATTCACTAGACTTCTTTGGTCAGAAATAATACAAAGGAATATTCATTTAGTAATTTTTTAGATTAGTTTTTGCATGTATCCTTGTGTCTTCTTAGCAGCAATATTATACCAAGGATTTCACCAGAAACCAAAAGAGTTTTACATATTACAAAACAAGCCAAAGTTGGAGACTGGTACCTTTACCAGAATTATACAAAAAGTCGAATCTATGGATGTGAACTCCCTCCCTACAGGTTGCCAATTTTTGTACCATTAAGAATATTTTCCTTGGAATATATCAGGAAAATGTTAAATATGGATGACTTGCATTTTGTGTCAAGAAAGCAGAAAGCACAATTTAAGTTGAAGGCACATATTGGTCCCTACATCGTCAACATGAGAGCAGTAGGAAAGGAAGCAGATGAGTTACTAAGGAAGATGAATTTCAAGCTGAGTTTCACATGGTCTTATGATCCAGTAGGGATAATTTCAAAATTGAGAGGTGAGAAAAAGACCACACCGTATTCACATACACTTAGACCAGAAATAGAGAAATATGCCAATCAAGAGGAGTGGACAGAGAATACACTACAAGAGGATGAGTAGAAAATTGTCAGTCAGACATCTCTACAAACTCATATTTCAAAGGACAAAGAAGCTAAGAGATCAAGGGAAAGTATGTCTCCTACAGTTTTAGGATCTCAAGTTGTCGACTTTTTTGTTTTCAAGAGAAGAAAGAAGAAAAATCTTAAGAAAAATACTAAGATTGATACTAGAAATGATGCTCAGAAAAATACTCAAGAAGAATCATCAAAAGAAAAGGGCTCACAGGAGCAAGCTACCGTTCTATTAATAGGTCTTCCCGCCACTTCCTTCTCACACATTGAAGAGACAACAGAGTCACATGTATCTTCTACATCCTAGATTGCAAGACAACAAAACATCTTTGCCAGATATAGAGAGATTAAGAAGAAGAATGAAGCATTGAAGGCTACAACATATTCAAAATTTTTAATTCAAACCTCTACTGCTCAGCACAGATTGCTGTCAGCACTTGATACAGAGAAGGGACAATTCAAATTAGCTTTCTTGGAACCTATGGTTCTAGTCCCTTAAGGTTCAAAAGACTACAAAGCCTCTGCCTTTTCTTTCGATACCAAGAATATTCATGCAATCGATTAGATGGATTTGCATAAACAGGTTAGTGAAATTATATACTCAAAATTAACAAGTTCAACCATTGCGGCACCCAAGCTACAAGCTTCTTTGAAAAACATGAATTCAAAGCTAAAGATAGAGCAAATGTCATCCTTGGCCAAAGACACCAAAACCAAAGCTCTTGAATATTTGGTGATTAAACTAAGATACGGCCCTAGTGAAATCAAAGCAGCTGAGAAGATGATTAAAAACAATAATGATGATATTCAAGCTTTGAGAAAGAAACTCAAGCTTCTAACCACATAAGCACCCATAGATGAAAGACATCACTCAACTCGAGGTAGAGAAAGAAAATTTGTTCAAGTTGATAGTTGAACATAACATTCAAATTCATAAAATGGAGACAACCATGGAGGCACTTTTGAAAGAAAAAGAATTGTTGGTAGCTACAGGTACATTAGCAACAATAAACAATACAACAAACAACATCAATGACCTCAACAAAATCCCCAAAAACATCCACTGCGGATTCTTCTGAAATGTTGGTAAAAACACTGGATATTTATCATTAACCAACCAAGAAAATGAAAGATTGTTAACATCATTAAAAAGAATGGAGGAAAATAATATCAAAGATGACAATGCTTATTTAGTAGAAGTCCAGAAAAATTTCAAGCTTACTCAAAAACTTAGAAAGTATGAAAATCATTCATTAACAACACAAATGTTGGCAGAGGCCAAGCAAAGCATATGGCATAACATTAATGCAAATATCAAAGGGTTGTGGTCATCATTCCAGATTATATTTGAGTAGGAGAAGCTAGTACAAAATGTAAAAGCAGTAGTTGAACGAACAAAGGTTGAAATTGAACACAGGCCCGCAGAAGCACACAAAATTATCAATATGTTGAACTCCAAAACTAAGGATGATCTTGAATAACTTCAAATTCAAGACAAAACATGCACAATCATGGAAGTGAAAAGAGTTATAACAAATAAGAACATGATGATACAACTTGAAAAGAAGTACAAAGAATTAAACTACATGTAAAGAGATTTAACAGAAAATGTAATTTGTTGCAAGATAAGGGGCTTCCACCTTCAAGAATTTCTAATGGAAAATTGATTCCATTAGAGAAATACCAAGACCAGTTGTGTAATATAGCTGCAGATACATCCAAATCCTCTAAAGTGACAAGAATAATAAGTGGAGAAGATTTCATGGAAGGCCTACAATATGACCTCTTCATTTAACATGAAATCCATCATCTGTTTCTCAATACACCAACTTTTCAAACGTACACAGAAGTGAATGAAAGATTTCAAAATATGGTAAATTTCTCTATTCTGAGTGAAGAAAGATGGGATAAACTGTTGGAGTTGGTTGAGTAAAATAAAACAAAAATCCTACAGATTAGGAGAAGTCAAACAAAAAGAGAAGAAATGTAGCTACAGTCAACAATAACACTCCTTAAAGTGTGAATAAAACATCTGAATTAGTCCAAGATTGTAGGTTTTAACCTTGTACAGAAATTAGCTGCATACGAATTCTAAAAAATTAGAAAATAAACAATGGCGAGAGCATAAAACATAAAACAGATATTCAAAGAGATTTCCCCCTGGATCCCAAAACCGGGATACCAGATTGATTTTTCATTATATTTCTTTCAATGTTACAATACATATCTATACATATTGAATCATCCATAGACCCCAATCCATTAACCTTGGATTAGAACATAACCATAGTTCCCTTGACTGGATCTACAAAATACCATGGACAGAAAACCATCATGCCCAAAACCATGTGTGAAATCCATGCACAAAACCATAGGTAGGTCTACCCACCTAATATAGGGTCCAAAAAAACATTCCCAAGGCATTGGCTTGAACCCCGTGAAGGGGGTCTACCACCTCCCTTCTTACCCTCCAACAGGGAGGGAATTCACCCCCCTTATGACCCCCTAGTAGTGCCCAGCGCAACGTATAGGGGGGGGGGGGCGCATGGGGTAGTCGTAAAAAGAATATAACACAACAAATTTCTATCATTTAGTTCTATTTTTGAAATATCTACATTTTCTAGTGGATATTATTTTGTAAATAATTTTATTTGATGTCTGTACTAGTTCAAAACAGACTCTATCAGTATTTTGTAAAAAGAATTAGAAAGGGTTGGATTATGAAAATGAGAAGATCTTTCTTTGATTGTAAGTTGTGGACTTCATTTTGAATTAATCAATTCATAAATACAAAGGCAATATTGTTTCAGGATTCTTGTATCAAATAAATGGTGATGTTTTTCCTTCTCAATTCCTCACATGGATGTTCTATCTCGATTGTTACAAGAATATAATGAACAAAACTTACTTACAGTACTCTAATTGGGCTTGTTCAAACAATATTAATGTTTTCCTTCTGAGATTAAATATAAAATTAATTTAAGTATACTTTATATTTGATTTATTCTCACCTTATATTCATCTTAACCATACCACACATAATTCATGAGATCTAGGAGTTTGCCTACATTGTCATGTTCAGCTACTCTATTTATTTTTGATTGATTACTGAATATTTTCATGACTCCATGCCCAATGGACTTTTCTTTCATTCTACAACAAAAACCTTGAAAAATATTATCTTGACCTTTCATATCTAGCTTAAGATATAAACAGTAAAATTAAAATCATATAGAGAGAGCTCTCTCTAAAGCTGGAAGGGCCATATCCCAGCTTTAAAAGTGGTTTTTGGTTAACTCTGCAATTTCCTTTTCAACCTGGGAGAACTATGGAGTGCTAACATGTAGGATATATTACTAATCATAATATTTTCATGTCTAGAGTTCTTATGGGAACCAAGGCATTGAGTAGTCAAAAGAATGACATACATATAACAAACAGGTCCAATTAATGATGCGATGACCTAAAAATGATGAAAGAAAATGAAATGAATCATGTCTTGGAGATCATACCAAAAGCCTGGAGGATAAAGAAGTGCAAGAATCCAGTCCGTGAATTCATCAATCAATCAAGTGCAATAAAGGGGGACTTTTTCAAAATTTCAATGGGGGCCCCAACATTTTGAGCCAAAATATAGGGGATTTTTTGGTGGGCCAACAATTGGCTGATGGGGAGGAAGAAAAGTAGGAGGAAGTTGACAGGTCCATGGCGGAAGCAACAGAGAGACAAGAGAGCATGGTCAATGAAGTTAGTGAGGCCTTGGTCAATACACCATGTCTCCAACTCCACGATGAGGAATAAAGTGAGGATGATCCAGTTATAGGAGCCATGGTGGAAGAATAAAAAGCCATTTTCTTTGTTTCTATGAAATGTCGATATGTAAAAATTCTAGGGATCTTTTGGAAGGTGTATAAGTCTAGTTGCATCAGAATTTTGGTATGTATTCATATAACTAGTGTTATAAGGTCTTTTTGTACTCCTTAGTGCAATGCCGAAGAAGATTGAGTGTCCATTGTAAAAGGTGTTGGCCTTCAAACTAGCTTTATCTAATAGAAAGACATTAAATGTTTCCCTTAAAAAGAAAAAAAAAATATTTACACTCCTTTTCTCAAATTTTTTATTGTAACTTAATAGAAAATAATAATTAATAATTTAAACAAAAATGATGTAATGCCACTTTTAGATTCATGGTTGACTCTTTTTTTCTTTTCTTTTTAAATCATTTTGATGGTACCAATGGTCAAGGTTGTAATGTTAATTAATTGGTAACTTGAACCCCAAAAATAAAATAAAAATAAAAGTTAGACAACTTTGAAAAACACATAAAAAAAACATTAAAATAAGAAGAATAAGAAAGGTAGACATTGAGTTTTAGGGCCTCACATTTGAGTGTCAAGTCGCACCTTTGAAGGTGTGATAGATTTCAAATGTCAGTTTTGCATGAGCCTTTAATGAGAAATGTTGGGTGGTGGTATTTCTAAGAACACATCGAAGGTGACATTCATTTTGGTTAGGTAATGGAGGAATGGATGAGGTTAGGGCATTTATTAGCACTGAGAGACAAGAATTATACCATTAACTTGTAGCAAGTAATTCATTCCCTTAGTTTCTCTACTCTGTGGGTGGTTGGTCGTTGGGGGTCTGGTAGGGCTGAGAGATTCAAGAGGTTTCTGGTCAGAGTTAAAGTTTTCATAGGTATGATTATCATGGTGCATGAAATAGGTCGATCCAAGAGAGGTGGAAGAGGATGTGGGCACTAGCCTCTCCCTTCGTGGCATGGTCAAGGCAAAGAATAGTTTGATGAAGACATGTCGATGCATATTCATCTCCTCATAGCTATCATGGAGGCTCGGGAATGAAGGAATACATGTAATGATCATTATGTCATCTGGAACCTATTAAGAATACTTCTTCAGTAACAGGAAGAAGCTCAAGAGAGAGAAAAAAGCCACATTGTCAAAATCATCTCCTACTTGGTTCATCTGTGCACAACATTGACGAACCTATCTAAAGAAATGTGAATTCCTTTTCTCCCAACTCCCTCACCTTCAACCTCCTCTAAATCACATGACAATACATAAGTGACAAATTCTTCTTATTAGGGACACAAACCCTCTAGTCGTACTTGCCCAAAGTCTCAAGCTAAAAAAAAAGTTCTTTGGATGCCATAGCTCCCCAGAACAAGTAGGGACCCTTCCTCTACCTGGAACAAAAAGAATAGGCTTGGAGGGAAAAGACTCAAAGTTAGCAAACTCAACACAACCATACCAAGGATGACTACGAAAAGGACCAACTCAACTAAGCATGCTAAATTCCCAAAAAAAGGCATATTAAATGTCTTAACTTTCAATGTTGTCTTTTTATTTCATTTTTTAAACAATTTCACTCATACTCTCTTTGTTATGGAGCAATACTTTCATAATTTTGGATCATAACTCCTAAGGAGACCATCTAGTTTCCCTCTCATGGGAAGATGGTCTCTACAATACTCTCCTTAGGATAGACCTAGTTTTCCTTTTGAAAACAACACCCCAATCTGGGCTACTCCAATTCTCCATGACTGTATTTCAGGTAAAATTTTGAAAACATAAATATTTTTGAGTTTCTTACAATAAAAAGGTGTTGATTTTTAGGGTTTTTCGTAGTCATGATGTTTGGTCTTTAATGTATCAGTTGAAAAATATTTGAATTTTAACCCTAAAGAAAAAGTGGGTGATGTTGCATCACCAATTTTTCATTTCAATGTGTATTTAAATGTCTTTCATAGTCATTCTATATGGTCTATAATGCCATGATTGAAAAATTATTCAAATTTTAACCTTGCAAAAAAAGGTGATGTTACATCACCACTTTTGCATTTTAGTGTGGTTTTTTATGTCTTTCATAACCACGATATTTGGACTTTACTATCATAGTTAAAAAATATTGGAATTTTAACTCTAAATGAAAAAGGGGTGATTGTTTATCAATGCTTTTCAAAATCAACATGAAAATCATGATTTGATGGGACCTCAAAAAATCAAGAACTCGATAAAGTTCTCATTAAATTGGGAACATTGTTGAAATGTGATGAAATTATAATTATGCTAAGTAAATTCATACATTATATTAAGAATGTGAAACAAGAAGCAACATTACCTTGTATTAAATTAAGTTATAGCTAAGGTTATTGATATCATAGTTTATTACATATCACTATCATGAAAAGATAGAAAAAAATGGACCTTCAATGTTACATTTTCACAGGTTTCCCTCAGAGCATCTCTCTAAGTTGTGGTGATCAATTTTGAAATGCCAATTTTGAATTCAGTTCTCAATTTTAAAGTTATTAATAAATTTTTATTTTTAGTCCTTGCCATAATAGGGAATATAGAAATAGTTTTTTTAGTCAACCCTTAATAAATGTAGTTGCCTTTGGAAAATCTGTCGAATTTTATGTAGTTTATTATAATGTTTTATAAAGTGCAATATTTATGATAATATTGAATAAAGTAATAATAATAATAATAATATAATAATTATTATTATATTATTATTATTTCTTTTTTTTATCAAAAATGAAATTACAAATTTTTGATTGATGGGTAGACTTGAAAAGACTAATTACTGTGGTTAGAGGTGATAGGTGAAAACAAAGTATAGATAAAAAAAATATTTTTATTTCAAAAATACAAAAAAAGAAAAGAAAAAGCCAAGCGGCCTATGATAAGTGTGTGAGTATTTATGTGACAAAACATATTTGAAATTAATAATAATGAGCATAACATGTGTCTTGTGTTTTGCAAGAGTTAGAAATGAAATCATGGCACAATGACATTATTTTTGATGATATGTTGTTGCAACACTATGTATTCAGAAATCAAAACCTTATTTCATCAAAAACTTAATCAATTTTCTAAGGCCAAATATAAAAAATATGCAAATGGGACTAAAATAGTAAGTTATGGTTATTAAACAGATACAAGATAGAAAAAGTTTTTGGTGTCAATTATCTTCATTAACATCAATTGTAATTTGAATGAGTTGAGTAAGGCCTTGTTAATTTCTCATTCAACGTTAGTGGATTGTCTTCGTGAATGGAAAAAATCCTTTTTAAAACCTCAATAGATTTTATTAACTATTAATAAAACATTTATACACAAATTTTATATAAAAAAACAAAAACAAAAGATACATTTATTACTAAATATTAAGTAAAATTTCATAAATGAGTTTCAAAATTGCGCATTTCTAGAATCATTGAATTGGACAAACATTAGAATATTGTTGAGATAGGTTCTTCTCTTCATAGAACTCAAGCATTCATGCAAGTAAGCAACATGCTGTGGGGTATCTAATCTAGAAAACGATCCTCCATGTGTTGTGAATAACCCGTGGAGGAAAAACTTTCTTGTAAGGACATAATATATAGAGAACAAAGTCAGGAACCCTAACTCATTATAAATGATGGCTTGACAAGCTAGTGAATGTGATTATTGTTAAATTCTCCTCCAAGGTTCAAATGTCACCTAATACATTCTTATGCTTGTTGTTCCAGCTACAAGTGTAACAATGATTAGGTCTCTAAATGAATCTGACAGAATATCACAAGAAAACCCATACATAACATTACCTACATGCCAACTCTCACCACTATCCATCCTAAAAAACAGGTGTTCTCAACACTCTAGCAACCAGCGTCGTTCATATTTCGGATAAAAATCACTTTGAAGATGAAAAGAACCATCTTATGAATGTATTCACAGAGAACGGATACAAAAAACGCCAAGTGATCAAAGCCTTCAAGGATATTGAGAATCCTAAAAGCAAACAACCACTAGATTATCATCTAGGCAAGGTACACCTCCCTTACATATTAGGCACAACAGATAAAATTGCACACATATTAAGAAAGAACAAAATTAGAATCACGTTCAAACCCATGAACACCATCAGCAGATGCCTAAAATTGGTCAACTATCCTGTTGATCCAAAATGCCACAAAGGAGTTTGCATGGTTCCATGTTCCTGCGAAAAAACATACATTGGAGAAACTGGTCAATCTATCCATACTAGAATTTAGGAACATGTTGCCGATATAAAACATAACCACTCAAAAACCTCAGCTCTGGCTAAACATTCCAGTAAAACCAATCATCACATCTTCATTGAAAACTCTAAAGTAGTAGCCAAAATTGATCATTATCACCATAGAAAACTGAGAGAAGCCATTGAAATAGGTTAAAACCCTAACAACCTCAATTGAGACAAAGGATGGAAAATAAATGACAAATGGATTCCTACTTTAATATCCTAGAACACCCTCTTCTAACCTAACCTAACCCTTTCCCCCATTAAAACTCTTCTTACCTGTATTAAACACCTACCCAGACTTCCAACTCTTAAAATTAAAATCATTAATTTACATCTTAAAACTATAAACTATAAATCTTAGATTAACAATATTAACATTAATATTCATTAACATTAAAATTATAGAAACAAACATTAAAATTAAACTAGTGCTAATTAACATTAGATTATTATTAAAGTCAAACTAATTAATTTACATAAGAACAAACTAAAATAAATCAAAGTATAAAATAGAGTCAGTAACAAACATAATTTATCAATTATAATCATAAATAAATAAACAACAAATAAAACATAAAAAATAAATTAAAAAAAAAAAAAAATAAAAAAAAAAAAAAAAATAAAAAAAAAAAATTGAATATTCAACTATGAAATAAATTAAATACTTCCCATCAAACATTAATATAAAAACTTCTATATAACTTCTAACAACAAGAACAAAAAAAAAAAAATTAATAATACATTAATCTAAACTATATGACAATAACAATTAAATAAATATAAAAATTAAATTACATAATTAACATATATATCATACTACAATATTAAATTATTTTATTTTATTAAAACAGCATTTAAAAAAAAAAAAAAACTAACGTTGAAATAAGTTTGGCAAAGTCGGCTTCCACTCCTTGTGCATCTCTCATCCCTATTTATTCAAACCTAAGGAGATCTGTCCTACACAATTATTGATCTATCCTAATGATGAACCACGGTGGAGGGCTCAAAACATCGATACAAACAAATCATGGATGCGAGAACTCCAAAAGAAAACAACACATAAATACCTCTCTCAACTTTATGTTCCTATACTCTTTATGACCAAACATATCAAGTAAACAAAAACAAAAACAAAAAACCAAAAACCCTAAACTACAACAAAGCATTACCATATAAACCATTTGTTATGGTAAAAAATTGGTAAAAACTAACATAATCAAAAGATAATGGAAGTAGCACATATAAGTTCTCACTCATCAACAACATCTATTTATTAAAACCATTAAGCTCCATAAAAACCCAAAAAAAAAGTGGAGGTAAGTGTCATTAATAAAGAGAAGCATGAATTTGCATAACATATAATTGAAGAAGAATATACGGCTCTTATGGGAGCGC